>CAUYQU010016722.1:0-19106 GCA_963574635.1 Cheracebus regulus | reverse complement strand
CATTTTCTCCTTCATTTCAACCCTGGTGAATCTGACGATTATGTGCCTTGGGGTTGCTCTTCTTGAGGAATATCTTTGTGGTGTTCTCTGTATTTCCTGGACTTGAATATTGGCCTGCCTTGCTAGGTTGGGGAAGTTTTCTTTGAAGAAAAAACAATTAGATTAATAGCTAACTTTTCAAAAGAAACAATGGCATCCAGAAAACAGAGGAATGATATCTTTAAAACAGTGAACTAATTTTCAACTCAGAATTTTTTCTACGCAGCAAAAATAACCATAAAAATGAAAGTTAGTTAAGACATTTCCAGACAAACAAGACCTAACATAATTTATCACCAGCAGTCCTGCAATAAAAGAAAATATTATCCAACTGGAAGTTTGGAAATGCAGGAAAAAATATAGAAGGAAAAGAGCATATAAAATAATGACTAAAAAAATAAAAAAATCCAAATATATGTCTATGATCTATGTTAATATCAGATAAAATAGGTTATTTATGCTATCAGTGGGTCTATTAATACTCTATCTCTTGACCTGATGGTGGTGCATGGGGAGTTGCTTTGAAATGTTTCATTGAGCTACACATTTTTGTGTCATGTAGTTTTCTGTATATTTGTTATACTTTAAAGTTTTTATTTTAAAAATACTATTTATAATACTAAGAGAAAACATAAGATCTTATATACATGGATAGATTGGTTAGTATACAAATACATCTATCTTTGCTCTGTCAGCAGACAGGCCCTAAAAGAAACGACTTCTTACTAGCCATGAGCATACCTAGCACCCAGATCTTGGTTTCTAATACTGCTCTCCCATACAAGGAACCAGAACTTCTTGAAGAAAGTTGATTCTAGGATTAGGGCAGAAAATATAGGAGATGAGCCTGGCACATCTTTTAGTGCCAGAAAGTAAAGACGTACTGAAAACACACATACATTGTTTGGAGTATGTCAAAAGGGCACAGGAGATAATTTTAAAACATCTCAATACCCAAAGCTGAAACCATTTGAGCAATATAATTTAAAAAGTAGTACTGCAATAAAATCTAAAATAAGTATTTATGAGTCCATCCTGATGAAAACAAGTGATTGAATAAATAAACAAATGGTAGAGAAGAAACAAATCTCCCATGCAGAAGAATTTCAAATAATTTATGTGGACACTCTGCCCTCAAGAAGGGGATGATAACTTGTTACTCCTTAAGTGTTAGGTGTACATAGGGATTTCCCTTAAAGAATACAGTACAGAAACTTGGAAAACAGTAACTTTATAGTAGAGAAAACTGACATACACTATCATAGTCAGGTGACCAAGGTCAACATCAACAGTGATAAATCACACTGATAGTGTCTCCTTGATATGATGTGATAAAAATGACACTGTACTCCTGTGATATCTCTCCCCCAAATCCATAATTCCCTGCTAATCATGAGTAAAATATCAAAAAAAGTTTCAATAGAGGGCATCCTACAAAATACCTCATAGTACTCCTCAAAACTCTCCAGGTCATCAAAAACAAAAATTGGAGAAACAGTCACAGCCAAGAAGATCCAAAGGAGACATGAGGACTAGATGAGTTCTGATGGGACCCTGAAACACAAAAAATGCATTAGGTAAAAACTGTCGAAATCCGAATAAACTATGGATTTTAGCTGATGATAATGTATCAATATTGGTTTATTAATTTTAACCAATGTACCATATTAGTATAATATGTTAAAAATAGGGAAAATTATGTATAGGGGCATACATGGAAACTCTATACTACTTGCTTACCTTTTCTGTAAATAGAAAAATGTTCCTCGAAATAAACTTTATTAATTTTGTTGTTGTTATTGATGTTGTTGTAGACAGAACCTCACTCTCACCCAGGCTAGAGTGCAGTGGTGCCATCACAGCTCACTGCAACCTCTGCCTCCTGGGCTCAAGCCATCCTCTCACCTCAGCCTCACAAGTAGCTGTGACTACAGGTGTGTGTCACCATACCTGGCTAATTTTTGTATTGTGTGCAAATGTGTGTGTGTGTGTGTGTGTGTGTGTGTGTAGATGGGGTTGTGCCATGTTGCCCAGGCTGGTCTTGAACTCCTGAGCTCAAGCAATCCACCTGTCTTGGCCTCCCAAAGTGCTGGGATTATAGGCATGAGTCACCACTCCTGGCCAAATTTATTAATTTTGAAAAGACAAAACATAAGACTCTAGGAATAAAGCTAACAAAATATGTACTAGTCTTTTGTGGGGGGGGGAACTATAAAATTAATAGAAGACCAAAGTAAATTAACAAACATTATGTGTTAAGAATGTTTGCTCAATGTATGTATATGTTGAATGCAATTGTAGTTAAAATCTCAACAGGGTTTTTCATGGACTATGATCAGAGATTCAAAAATGTATATGAAACAGTAAATAACTGGACAACATAGTAAGCCCTGAAAGAAAGAAAAGAGAAAAAGAAAGGAAAGAAAGAAATGAAGGAAGGAAAGAAAGAAAGAAAAGACAATAAAATATCTAAATATCAAGATTTTTTTTGAACCTGGGAAAAAATATTTCTCATGTAAGACCAAATAGAACAAACTGTAAATAAATTTGCCCACATTAAATGTGTAAACTTGCATATCTGAGTCAGGTGGAAGACATATGCTGTTTAACACATCACTGCCTCTACCTCTAATATGCTTCAATTAACTCACAGAAAAAAGTGAGCCACCTGTGTGCGGAGACTCATAGTGTGGGTGCAGGATCTTAACAGAGAATAAATAAAGCATGTTAACTTCAAACATCCACAAAGGAACATAGCTGAAGCAAGACTAGAAATACACCAGATTTCTCCCCAAAACTCCTCGAATAAATCTCTCATTACATTTGTAATATAATATATAATAATAAATCCTCCATTACATTTACAGCATTAAAGTGTAAAAGCTGGCCAGGTGCAGCCATTTTACATTTTACATTAAAAATGTAAAAGCTACTGGGCATGGTGGCTCATGCCTGTAATCCCAGCACTTTGGACCGAGGCTGGCGGATCACTTGAGGTCAGGGGTTCAAGACCAGCCTGATCAACATGGCGAAACCCTGTCTACTAAAAATACAAAAATTAGTGGGCATGGTGGCTCATGCCTCTAGGCCCAGCTACTCGGGAGGCCAAGGGAGGAAAATAGCTTGAACCCAGGGGACAAAGGTTGCAGTGAGCCGAGAGCGGCCACTGCACTCCAGCCTGGGTCACAGAGCAAGACTCCATTTAAATAAAAATAAAAAAAGTAAAAGCTGGCCAGGTGCAGAGCCTCATGCCTGTAATATTTTGGGAGGTCAAGGTGGAAAGATCACTTGAGGCCAAGAGTTTTAGATCAGCCTGGGCAATATAGCGAAATGCTGTCTCTACAAAAAATTTAAAAATAAAAAATTGGCCGAGCATGACAGTGTATACCTGTAGTCCCAGCTACTTGAGAGACTGAGGTGGAAGGATTGCTTAAGCCCAGGAGTTCAAGGTTGCAGTGAGCTATGATCATACCATTGCACTCCAGCCTGGGCAAAAGAGTGAGACCCTGTCTCTATTTACTGTTGTTTTTTTTTAAAAAATTTCAAGTTACAATATTACAGTGAGTAATGGTAAAGAATAAGTAGGGGATATGGAAAATATTACTGGAGAAATCTTCCAGAATATAGAGCAGAAATAAGAGAAGATATAAAAGATAAGTTAAACAGAAAAGAATTATTGTTGTTGTTATTAGCTCTGATAACAGCGGATTAGGTAATGCAGATTAAGTCTCCAACTCCCAAGCTGGGTAAAATATAAAACAACATCTGTTGGCTGGGTGCCGTGTCTCGCACCTGTAATCCCAGCACTTTGGGAGGCCGAGGCGGGTGGATCACCTGAGGTTGGGATCAGTCTGACCAACATGGAGAAACCTGGTCTCTACTAGATGTACAAAAAATTAGCCGGGCGAGGTGGCGCGTTGCTGTAATCCCAGCTACTCAGGAGGCTGAGGCAGGAGAACTGCTTGAACCTGGGAGGCGGAATTGCGGTGAGCCGAGATCGTGCCATTGCACTCCAGCCGAATAGGAATTCCAGAAGGAATCAATTTTTTTTAATGGAGGAGAATAAATAATTTCAGACATGTGAGAAATCGAACCACCCAGCAAGCACCCATTCAGAATTAATAGATGGAACTGGGGAAGCCGATCGTATGAATTGGGTCATTCCTGTCATGCCCAACTAACCCAGAGTCAAAGCCTTGGGGGAAGCTCTAAGGACACATAACGTTGCTCCAAGAATATAACTCTTCGCATGCCTGGCTGCTGAATTTCCTGCTGTAATTGAAACCAGTTTTACCTAATACCTTCTGAAACAACATGCTGCACCTCTAAGACTAGTTTTACCCACTTCTGCCACTCAACAATCAGAACTTGCCAGCTCTCCAAAACTTAACTAATGCCAATGATCAAAGAGTAATACATAGCACATCTCCTTTTCATAAAATCTCCAACCTCAACTTTATTCCTTGGACATACCAAAGACCACCTGGTCTGTGTGTATGCCCCAAATTGCAATTCTTGTATCCCAAATAAAATGTTAAATTTAGAGATTTTTCTCTACATATTTTATTTGACTTTGTCATTCATTGTGTCATTAGTAAAATCCAAAGCTGACTCACCCCAGGGAGAATTACTGGTTCTTGGAACTGCTGTGTGGGGCACCCACAGTGGTGCCTTTTGAACCTTGCTGCATCTGCATGTGGCCTCTTTTCCCGCTTGATTTTGTTTGAGTTCCATTTTATTTGTGATTTGGTTAGTAGGGTTTCTCCCACTTCTGTTTTGAAAGATCTCCTCTTGGGGAAAGTTATTTTCCTGCTATTGATCTCAGCTCCAACGTTGGATGAAGGGATTTTTCTCCTTCATTTGGAGAAGGCCTAGTGTCCTTCCTGGGAAGCACATATTTTATTTTCCATCGGCACTTGCATTTATTTGGCCTTTGCATATTCAGTGCTTGAATTTAATTGGCTTTGTGTATTTGGCATAAACTAGAGAACCCATGAAATGAGCTCTCAAAGTGCAAAGGCATGCCAAGATATTTTCTGAGGTTCCAGCTGGTAACATTCAAATATTGTAGGGATCATTCAAACAGTCTGTTGTTCTTAAAACTAAACTAAAAGACTATGGCTATAGGATCATATGCTCCAAATAAAATATGCATATTTTATTGATATCTTAAGGCTAAAAAAAAATTATTCAGGACTCAAAGATTCCCTTGTTACAAAATAATGTTGGAGCTAGCTGAGACTCTTTCGGAGCTGTCTTTTCCTCTTCTTACAATTCCTCCTCTTAGAGAATTTACTTCTCTAAGCTAAACTCTCTCTCTCTTTTTTTTTTTTTTTCAAAATTCCTCAGCTATTCTGGCATATTGATTATTTAAGTAAAAACACTTAAAAATCTGCAGATGTGAAAGAAAATCATTTTGATCTTCATTCTGTTTCTTAATAGCAAAACATGAAATTCCTATCTAAAAGACACTTTCCCTACACTAAAATGATTGGCAACATTCTTATCTTCAAGGACAGGGAATTTAGTCCAAGAAAACACTGTACAAACTTTGTTAGAATGAATCTTATCTTGTAGGCCTCCTTACATAATTCAATCACATTTTGTCAGTTAACTATTCTTTCTCCAATTCAGTATATTGGTAACTGACTCAAACTGCTTTCCCTAAATTTGGTCACAGCCTTTATAAGATTGCCTATTTAAAAAAATCTTAAGGTGAGAATCACTTGAGACAAGGAGTTTCAGACCAGCCTGGGCAATATAGCAAGTCCCCATCTCTACAAAAAAATAAAAAACTATAAAATATGTGTGTTTAGATGTGTTTATTCATATATATATGTATTATTTTGCATGTTGTGTGTGTGTGTGTGTGTGTTTTTTTTTTTTAAGGCAGGGTTTCACCATATTGGTCAGGCTGGTCTCAAACTCCTAACCTCAGGTGATCTGCCCACCTCAGCCACCCAAAGTGCTGGGATTACAGGCATGAGTCACCCCGCCCGGCTGCATGTTGTGTCTTATGTAATAAAATATGGATCAGATGCAGTAGCTCATGCCTGTAATCCCAGCACTTTGGGAGGCCAAGGTGAGAAGATTGCTTGAGCCCAGAGTTCAAGAGCAGCCTGGACAAGATCTCTACAAAAATTGCTTTTAAATACCTGGGCATGGCGATGTTTGCCTGTAGTTCCAGCAACTTGGGAGGCTGAGGCATGAGGATCACTTGAGCACAGGAGTTCAAGGTTGCAGTGAGCCATGATCATGTCACTGTACTCAAGCCTGGGCAAGCGAGAGAGACCTTATCTTTATCATTAACTAATTAATAAAAATCTGGTGTTGTCAGAAATGTCTCAAATATTTTATTCTGATTAGTTTAAGTAAATGAGCACTCATATAAAACACATAGTAATTAAGCCAAATGGTTTCCTTTTTTTTAATTCATGTGACTTAAGTAAATATTTGATAGATTCATTGATTTTTAAATTGTTAGGAAAATAAGATTGGAAATGTCTTCAAAATTGTCAACATACATTTTTTTTGCTTGGGTTTACTAATCAGACAGTTTTACATTGCCTCCACTAGATGTTTTAAGGACATAAAGATATAAACTCAACCTAAATGGTCTTTGTTCATATAATTATTTAATAAGCAAGATTAATTTAATATCATTGATATGATTAAAATGGCTGCATCTTCTGAGTTTTCAACAGGATATCCTTGTTTTTAATCTTAAGGTTTTTATCTAGGCAAACACCTGACATTAACAGGTAATCTATATGTAATTGTTAAAAAAATAAATAAATTAGATAATTGTAAATAAAAATAAATGTTTATAAGTAAACTTTTCATGTAAATTTAAAAATTATGTTATGTAAAATTAAATAAAACTCAAATATCTGGATTGTATCTAAATAAGATTTTTAAAAACTGAAACAAATTGCTAAATAAACATAAGGTCATTTTTGGCTTCTTAAATTTTATAAAAAGTAAATATATTTAAATCTATTAATTAAAACATGAATTTAAGAAAAAATAATTTTGCATAAGAAAGAATTTAATGTGGTAAATCTTTGTCCTATAACAAAATAATTTATTGTTTAAAAATAAAATTATAGGACTAAGACTAGAAGTTTTCAGAAAATAATAAAAGATCTAAACAAGTCACAGAAGATTCACAAAGAATAGGCCTAATAAAGTACGTTATATGTGTAATTAGGTTGTCTGGGATTGGAAATAAATTATGTCTTTTTCTAAAAATTAAACATCGGTGTCTGTGGTACAGTGATACAGGACCAGTCTAGACCTTACTACTTAAAATAAAAGTTTTCTTAAAGTATTGATCTGCTCTTAATTAAATTGCAAGAGGTTTTGATTTTAATTTTAAAAATCTGTTTAACAGCCATCTGCTTTTAGAGATTAATTTCCCTAGTTTCAGATTTAAAATGCTATCCTCTTCATTTAACTTAATTTTTTCTTGAGCGAGAGTTTTGTTTTTGAAATTTTTCAAATTTGTTTCTCAGAAGTCTAACTTTTGCTGCATTTGCTGCACATAATCTGCAGTCATACATCATTGCCTCCCACTTATTCTCCCCTTGAAAAGTCCTAGGATTATAACTCTTTCCTTCAACTTTCTTGCCAATTCCTGTAACTTTTTCCCTCTCTGATTCTAACTCTGTTACCATGCCTGACACTGAAGCGTTTATCATGAAGACTTAGAAAAGCAATGTTTTGTTTAGCGTAACTTGATTCTGTACTCCTGGCTTATCTTGATATGTCTGAATTGTTCCATGTAACCAGGAAATTTCCCATGCTGTTACTAAAAGCCATATATTCCTTTGCTCAAGCTACTAGTTTTCTTGTTTACATTCCTTTATGATGCAGTATACACTCATAATCCTCGACACATTTTTCCTCTAATTAAATTCAAGCACTCTTTTTATCAGGTTTGACTTCCAGGTTACCTAAATGAGCTTCCCATAAGGAGAAATCATCACACTGCACAAGGTTCTTTGCCTTTTTGGTAGCTGACCTACGAAACAAAGATTTTATGCTTTACCAGATAATTTCCCATGTTGCCTTTGTAGGTTTTTGATTACTTAGGAAAACTGAGCTTTGGAAAGGTTAATATTTTTACATTCATTTACTTTCCATATTGCTTTTGAAGTCTTTCAATTGTCACTCTGGTTAAATTAATGACTATTATTTTATAGTGACCTCTGACTCTGTTTTGAGCAAGTGTTTTGAGTCTTTTTTTTTCTTTTTGAATCAGGGTCTCACTTTGTTGCCCAGGTTGGAGTGTGGTGGCACAATCATGGTTCAATGTAGCCTCAAATTCCTAGGCTCAAGGGATCCTTCCACCTCGGCCTCCCTAGCAGCTGGGACCACAGGCATGTACCACCACACTGAGCTAATTTTTTAGTTATTTGTAGAGATAGAGTTTCATTATGTTGCCCAAGCTGGTCTCAAACTCCCAGGCTCAAGTGATCTGCCTGCTGTGGCCTCCCAAAATGCTGGGATTACAGGCATAAGCCACTAGGCATGGCCTGTTTTGCATCTTTTGACATCTTTGACGAATGTCCCTAATATTAAATCCTAAATTAAGTTTTTGGACCTTAAATTAACTCTGAGGTTTTCCAGTCAGACCTGTGGAAAGCTTCAAAAGATATATTGCTCATCCTGTAGAGATATTAAATGATTAGGCTTATTTGGTAAATTGTGTGATAAACATTGTCAAATGATAAGTGATACTAGATCTTCTAGTTACATTTATAGGCATGCTGTTTATATGTTTCTAAAATTATATAGTCATAGAAATCTAATATGCTATAAGTCATAATTCTGGTTATCTTAAAATACTATATGTATTAGAAATAACTAAATTTCCTCATTGATTATAAATGTTTATCAGATTTTTAACAATGGCCATGCTGTTTTTGTCATCCACAGTTATTCTATAAAATTCTTCTCAAAAAACATTTATAATCAGACTCATGTAAAAGATTCTGGCAAGTACTGTTAAATATAGCTTTCCAACACCTCTAAGATATATAAAAATTTCCAGAACTTTAGTAAGGTGACTGAAGATCTCATGAAACCACTAATGGAGATCAAGCAGAACGAAAGCTGACTACATGAAACTGAATAACTGATGAAGATAATGCTTTGATGACTGTTTGAAACATTGTTCTCTATTTAAATGTTTTCTTTTACAAATTTAAGAAAATTTTCTACCTTAAACTATTTATAATTTATAGCAATTTAGTGAAGCATTGATATGATTTGGCTGTATCCCCACCCAAATCTCATCTTAAATTGTAGTTCCCATAATCCCCACATGTTGTGAGAGGGACCCAGTGGGAGGTAATTTGATAATGGGGGAAGCTATCCTTTTGGTGTTCTCGTGATAATGAGTTATCACAAGATCTAATGGTTTTCTAAAGGGCTTAGAAAACCTAAGCCTAGTTGAGCTGTGAGAAGAGGGTCACCATCTTCCAAACCCCCAGAATGGTAGATACATCAACAGCTTGAAAAATGCACTTAGAAAAGCTGCAGACACTCAACACCAGC
Organism: Cheracebus regulus; assembly: GCA_963574635.1. Lineage (NCBI taxonomy): Eukaryota > Metazoa > Chordata > Mammalia > Primates > Pitheciidae > Cheracebus > Cheracebus regulus. The sequence continues at coordinate 9,506 of CAUYQU010016722.1, read as the reverse complement.
TCATAAAAGCAACTGAGGGGGGCTGTACCCTATAAAGTCACTGAGGCAGGGCTGCCCAAGGCCATGGGAGCCTACTTTTTGCATCAGCAGGTTTCAGATATGAGACATAGAATCAAAGGAAATCATTTTGGAACTTTAAAGTTTAATGACTGCCATATTGGCTTTCAGACTTGCATGGGGCCTGTAGCCCCTTTGTTTTGGCCAATTTCTCCCTTTGGAATGGGTGTCTGTACCTAATGCCTATACCCGCATTGTATCTAAGAAGTAACTAACCTGTTTTTGATTTTACAAGCTCATAGGCGGAAGGGACAAGCCTTGTCTCAGATGAAACTTTGGACTTGGACTTTTGGGTTAAGGCTGGAATGAGCTAACACTTTGGGGGACTGTTGGGAAGACATGATTGTGTTTTGAAATGTGAGGACATGAGATTTGGTAGGGGCAAGGGCAGAATGATATAGTTTGGCTATGTCCCCACCCAAATCTCATCTTGTAGTTCCCATAATTCCTATGTGTAGTGGGAGGTAATTGAATCATGAGAGCTGTTACCTTCAGTCTGTTCTTGTGAAAGTGAGTGAGTTCTCATGAGCTCTGATGGTTTTATAAGGGGCTTTTCCCCCAACTTCACTCTGCACTTCTCCATCCTCCCATTATGTGAAGAAGAGCATGTTTGCTTCCCCTTCTGCTGTGATTGTAAGTTTCCTAAGGCCTCCCCAGTCATGTGGAAATGTGAGTCAATAAAACGCTTTCCTTTATGAATTATCCAGTCTCAGATATGTCTTTATTAGCAGTGTTAGAATGAACTAATACACGTGTACTCTTGTAAACACAGATAAAAGCATTTGTTTTTGTTTCCATCTTACTTAATTCCCCAGAATTAAAAAACTATTTCTGGGTATTTTTATGACAATATGATTATTTACCTAAGTCCAAGAAAAATCTGCTCTCTCTTTATAGCAGAAAACAATAAAAATATTTGTTATATTGCCAAGGTTTCAACTGAAATGTCATGTACCTGTAATATGTCATATTCATTTTTCCAACTGAAATGTCATATAACTGTCATATACCTGTAATATGACATTACAGGCTTATACCTGTAATCCCAGCATTTTGGGAGACTGAGGTGGGAGGATAATTTGAGGCCAGGAGTTCAAGACCAGCCTGAGCAACATAACTAGATGCTGTCTCTAAAAAATGATCATCATCATAAGTAGCCAGGCATGGTGGTGCACACCTATACTCTTATCTACTTCAGATTCTGAGGTGGGAGGATCACTTGATCACAGGAATTCAAGGCTTCAGTGTGCTATAATTGTGCCACTGTACTCCATCCTAGGTGACAGAGTGAGCCTCTGTCTCTAAAAAAATAAATAAATAAAAACAAAATATGCATACACTGTCTGACTTCAATAGTTCTCAGTCTTACAGTGGGTAAATAAAAACTATCACTCACTTCCCGGCAGGCCCAGGAACCTTAAGACAATAAGTAAAATCTAAACTTTGCCTCAGTTTGGCTTCCTAATTTCAAGAGGTTTTTAAATCTGAGATTCCAATAAGGTCAATGTGGGTGGGAGGGAGGGAAGTCATGTCTCTAAAGGAGAGCTATAATACAACTGTTATTAGATTGTAGCTCTGTACATTTTCAAAATTCTGTTATGTTCCTCTGTTCTCACTTTCTTCCATAAAGGTAGTAAAATGGGAACATCTCTGTTCCTAAAGCCCTATTAGCTAAAACTAGATGAATTTTAAGGAACAAGTCTCATGCTTGATGTATGAGCCACAAAGAAAGTTCACCAAACTGCCAAGGCTATATAACAAGAGACATTCAAACTGCATATCAGAATGAAAAGTTGACATTTTCCACACTGTAAACAGTTTTTCCTAAGACTTCAGAACAAGACTCTGTATAATAATGAGACTTTTATCCACCTTAATACTATCTTTTTCCCTTGACAGGATAATGGTATAATTAAAATTTCACAATCAGTAGCTTCTGCTGGTAACTTGACAAAATCTGACCTAAAAAATTATTATGCTGGGTGCAGTGTTTCATTTCTATAATCCCAGTGGTTTAGGAGGCCAAGGCAAGCAGATCACTTGAGGCCAGGAGTTCGAGACCCCGTCTCTACTAAAATACAAAAGTTAGCTGGGTGTGGTGGTACACACCTGTAATCCCAGCTACTTGGGAAGCTGAGGCACAATAATTGCTTGAACCCAGGAGGTGGAGGTTGCAGTGAGCCGAGCTTGCACCATTGCACCCCAGTCTGGGTGACTGAGCAAGACTAAGACTCTGTCTCCAAAAAAAATAAATAATTTTAGTTCATATAGTGGGCAACTTTGAAAATATCCCTAACACAACTTTTTGTTCTAATTGTATTGGTGGTCTCTTTTGTAATATTGGCATTCTCTGCATTGATTCAACCTAGTCATAAAATGCTACTCAGTAGCTATGGCAAGTCTCACCAGATATGTCTGGACTTTTTAACTTTTCAGTTGGTTACCTTCAAAATTAGACTCATGACTTTGAACTATTATGCAAAGTGGAGTTATTATATAGTTGCTGATTATTTTTGTAGCATAGTTTTTAAGCTTTTTTCTTATAGCCTGTCTAATCCTTGTAAAGCCAACTCTCTTAGTAGGATAATATTAGCCCAGTGCTTCAAGATGATTGCTGATGCCTTTGGAACGGACCATATGGAACTTGATGTTGGATTCCAAACAAACCTGTCCTGAAAAGATTTTTCCTTCTGGCCTTTTTGTTACTCAAATGTGGTCTAGGACTTTTATGTAGACCTCCCTATCTTAACGCTGACATGGGACAGAGACAACTGTGACAGGTCCACCCTGGCACTGAAGGAACATTAAGCCTAACTTCAAAATGGTTGATCAGTGCTGCTTCAGAGAAAGATCTTGATCAAAAGGGGGAATTGTGAAAGCTGGTCATATGAATTGGGGCATTCTTGTCATAACCAACTAAAATAAATTGATAAGCCAGAGGAAAATGCACTCAGGGCACATAACATTATTCCAAGAATGTAATTTTCTGAAAGCTTGGCTGCTGAAGCTGCCTGCAATATCCTGAGACCAGTTTTATCTAACTGCTACTAAAACAACCTGCTACAACTCTAAGACTAATGACTACCATTGTCACTCACCAATCAGAGCTTTCCAGCTGCCCCTAACTTTGCTAGTGCCTATGAGCTTTCTCAAAGAGCAATATACAATATTTCTCCTTTTTATAAAAACTCCAACCTTCTTTTTAATCTTCAGACATACTGAAGACCACCCATCTGTGTATATGACCCAAGTTGCAATGCTTGTATCCCAAGTAAAACATTAAATTTAGAGATTTGTCCCTACATGTTTTATTTAACTTCAACAGAACTCAAAACAGAACAACCATTTAGAATGAAGTCTAAATAATTTTTAATGGATATTTGCCTATGGAGAAAAAGTTACTATCTCCCAAAAAGATAAAACAATAATGAGCAGTTAAGCTCCTAGCATACACACACACACACTCTCACACACACACACACACAAATACATAAATTTTTACATTTTATACATATGTGTGTGTGTGTATCATATACATATATACACCATTGTATTAGTCCATTTTCATACTGCTATAAAGAACTACCTGATACTGGGTAATTTATGAATAAAAGAGGTTTAATTGACTCACAGTTCCATAGGCTTAACAGAAAGCATGAGAACTCAGTCACTATCATGAGAACAGCAAGGAGGAAATCCACCCCCATGATCCAATCTCCTCCTACAAGACCCCTCCTCTGACACATGGAGATTACAATTCAAGATGAGATTTGGGTGGTGACACAGAGCCAAACCATATCATTCTGCCCCTTGCCCCTCCCAAATCTCATGTCCTTGTCACATTCAAAACGAATTATGCCTTCCCATCAGTCCTCTAAAAGGTCTCATTCCAACATTAATTTAAAAGTCCAAGTACAAAGTCTTATCTGAGACAAGGCAAGTCTCTTCTGCCTATGAGCCTGTAAATCAAAAGCAAGTTAGTTACTTCCAAGATAGACTTGGGTACAGGCATTGGCTAAATGCTCCTATACCAAAAGGGAGAAATTGACCAAAACAAAGGGGCTGTGTGCCCCATACAAGTCTGAAATCCAGCAGGGTAGTCATTAAATCTTAAAGCTCCAAAATAATCTCCATTGACTCCATGTGTTACACCCAGGGCATGCTGATACAAGGGGTGGACTCCCAAGATGCTATGCAGCTCCACCCCTGTGGCTCTGCAGGGTACAGTCCCCTTGGCTGCCTTCACAGGCTGGTGTTGAGTGCCTGTGGCTTTTCCAGGCCCATGGGGCAAGCTGTTTGGTGGATCTACCATTCTGTGGTCTGGAGGACAGTGTCATTCTTCTCACAGCTCCACCAGACATTGCCCCAGCGGGGACTTTGTGTGGGGGTTCCAGTCCCACATTTCCCCTCAAGGTTCTCCATGAGGGCTCTGTCCCTGCAGCAGACTTCTGCCTGGACATACAGACATTTCCATACATCCTCTGAAATCTACACAGAGATTTCCAAGCCTCAATTCTTGCCTTCTGCTCACCTGCAGGCCCAACATCATATAGAAACCACCAATGCTGGCCAGGCACAGTGGCTCACACCTGTAATCCCAGCACTTTGGGAGGCCAAAGTGGGTGGATCACAAGGTCAGGAGTTCAAGACCAGCCTGGCCAAGATGGTGAAACCCAGTCTCTACTAAAAATACAAAAGTTAGCCATCCATGGTGGTAGGCACCTATAATCCCAGCTACTTGGGAGGCTGAGGCAGGCAAATCGCTTGAACCCAGGAGGCAGAGGTTGCAGTGAGCTAAGAGCATGTCACTGCACTCCAGCCTGGATGACAGAGCAAGACTCCATCTCAAAAAGAAGGAAGGAAGGAAGGAAGGAAGAAAGGAAGGAAGGAAGGAGAGAGAGACAGAGAGAGAGAGAGAGAAAGAGAGAGAGAAAGAAAGAAAGAAAGAAAGAAAGAAAGAAAGAAAGAAAGAAAGAAAAAAAGAAAGAAAGAAAGAAAGAAAGAAACCGCCAAGGCACCCTCTGAAGCTACAGCCCAAGCTGCACCTTGGCCTCTTTTAGCCACAGATGGAACTGGAGCAGCTGGGATACAGGGTGCCATGTCCCAAGGTTACACAGAGCATTGGGATCCTGGGCCCAGCCCATGAAATCATTTTTTCCTTCTAGGCCTCTGGACCCATGATGGGAGGGGCTGCCATGAAGCCCTCTGAAATGCCCTGGAGACATTTTCCCCATTGTCCTGGCTATTAACATTTGGTTTCTGTTATGCAAATTTCTACAGCTGACTCAAATTTCTCCCCAGAAAATGGATTTTCCTTTTCTACCACACTGCACAGGCTGCAAATTTTCCAAATGTATTATGCTTTGCTTCCCTTTTAAACAAAAGTTCCTATTTCAGACCATCTCTTTGTGAACATATATGACTGTATACTGTTAGGAGCAGCCAGGTTGAATCTTGAATGCTTTGCTGCCTAGGAATTGTCTTCTGCCAGATACCCTAAGTCATCTCTCTCAAGTTCAAAGTTCTACAGATTTCTAGGGCAGAGGCATAATGCCACCAGTCTCTTTACTAAAGCATAACAAAAGTGACCTGATCTCCAGTTCCCAATAAGTTCCTTATCACCATCTGAGACCACCTCAGCCTGGACTTCATTAACCATACCATTATCAGCATTTTGGTCAAAACCATTCAATAAGTCTCTAGGAAATACCAAACTTTCCTACATCTTTCTATCTTCTTCTGAGCCCTCCAAATTATTGCAACCTCTGCCCATTACCCAGTTCCAAAGTCACCTCCACAAATACCATAATCCGTATTAGTCTGTTTTCACAGGGTTATAAAGAACTACGTGAGAGTGGGCAATTTATGAAGAAAAGAGGTTTAATTGACTCACAGTTCAGCATGGCGGGGGAGGCCTCAGGAAATTTATAATCATGGTGGAAGGTGAAAGGAAAGCAAGCATGTCTTACCATGGTGGAGCAGGAGAGAGCACGAGCAATGGGGGAAGTGCCACACATTTTCAGCCTGATCTTGTGAGAACTCACTCACTATCATGAGAAGGGCAAGGGGAAGTCTGCCCCCATGATTCAATCACCTGCCACCAGGCCCCTTCCCAAACACATGGGCATTACAATTGGAAATTAGATTTGGGTGGGGACACAGAGGCAAACTACATCCACCATATATACATATATACCATATACATATATACACACCATATACCATATATATACACAGAAGCATATATATACATATATGTATCAAATGTGGGTATATATGAATATATACAGATATGTGTGTATAGGCATGTAGCACATATATACACAGACAGTAATATATATGTACATATATACATACATGTATGACACACACACAAAGTAAAAACTTGTAGAAATAAAAGAAACTAACAGGGGCTGGGCGTGGTGGCTCACGCCTGTAATCCCAGCACTTTGGGAGGCCCAGGTGGGCAGATCACTGGAGGTCAGGAGTTGGTCAGCCTGGCCAACATGGCAAAACCCTGTCTCTACTAAAAATACAAAATTAACCAGGTGTGGAGGTACACGCCTATAATCCCAGCTACTAGGGAGGCTGAGGCAGGAGAATTGCTTGAACCCAGGAGGTGGAGGTTGCAGTGAGCAGAGATCACAACACTGCACTCCAGCCTAGGCAACAGAGCAAGACTCCATCTCAAAAAAAAAAAAAAGAAAGAAAAGAAAGGAAACAAATCCACAACCTTAGTAAATTACATGAATACACTTTTCTCAGAAATTGAGAGATTAAATAAGTGTGACTACACAACATCTAAATAACAGTAGATTGACAATGTGCAAGAATTTCAGAGGAACAAAAGGATTCCTAAAAAGCAGAAATCATGTGGACCAGAGAATGTCTGGCCACAGCAGCATCATAAAATCAGTGAAAAAATTAACAGGATAGTGGGAGGAGGGTATTATACCTATGAAAAATTTAAAACATGCTTCTAAGTAACTATTCAATGACAGAAAACATAAAATTAAAAATACAGGCTATAAGAAATGGATGCCATTATAAATATGTGGGATGCAAACAAAGGAGAATTTGGATGAAATTTTATGGTATTAAATTCATTTACTGGAAAACCAGAAAGACTGAAAATACAAGAGGCTTTTAGCTCAAGAAGCTATGAAAAAAAAAGCTGAAAGATAAAAATCAGGCTGGTAATACAGGAAATCAATAAAAGAAAAATAATAGCAGGCCAGGCATGGTGGCTCATGCCTGTAACCCCAGCATTTTGGAGGCCAAGGCAGGGGGATCATCTGAGGTTAGGAGTTCAAGACCAGCCTGGCCAACATGGTGAAACCCCATCTCTACTAAAAATACAATTAGCAGGGCATGGTGGCACACACCTGTAATCCCAGCTACTTGGGAGGCTGAGGCAGGAGAATTGCTTGAGCCTGGGAGGCTCAGGCTGCAGTGAGCCAAGATCTTGCCATTGCACTCTAGCCTGGGTAACAGAATGAAATGCTGTCTCAAAAGAAAAAAAGAAAAGACAAGAAAAATAATAGACTTAATCAATAAAATCAGATACTGGTTTATTGTAAAGATGAATTAAATGAACTAGTATGTGACAAGCCAATTTAAAAAATAAGAGGATCCAAGAGGGCCGAATATGAACAGCTCTGGATTGCAGTTCCCAGCAAAAATGCAGAGGGTGAGTGATCACTGCATTTCCAAACAAATTTTTACTGCCCAGAGACCAGGAGATTTCCGGACAGAAAAGCACCACAAGTCTCCAGCATGGCTGTTTCAGCCAGTGCAGTGAGTCTCCACACAAAAACTCACACAAATCTGGGTGCCATTTCGACTGGCGACTAGAACGCCTGGGAGACAGAGTTGCCCATTCAACTAAAAAAAGGGAGCTGAAACAGGGAGCCAGGTGATCTGGCTCGGCTGGTCCCACCCCCACAAAGACCAGCAATCTGACATGCTCTGGATTGAGAGTTTCACAGCAAGCACAGCTGGACCCAGGGCAGTTCAGCTCAGTGGGGGAATGGAGGTCCGCCATTACAGAGGCAGTCCACCACTACCGAGTCAGTCTGCCATTACTGAGGCAGTCGACCATTACCGAGCAGTTTGCCATTACCGAATCAGTCTGCCATTACAGAGACAGTACGCCATTACTGAGGCAGACTGCCATTACCAAGGCAGTTCTAACTATACTCCAATAAACAAAACTACAAGGAAGTTCACACAGCAGCTGGGCAGAGCCCACAGAAACTCAGCAAGGCCTCTGCTGGCAGACTGTGACTAGGCTACCCTCCTCACTGGGCAGGGCATCTCTGAAAAAAAGCAGCAGAATGACAGGAACTTATAAATAAAGCCCCACCTTACCTGGACCAGAGTACCTAGGAAAAAAAGGCAGTTATGAGTTCCGCTGCAGCAGACTTAAATGTACCTGCCCAGCAGCTCTGAACAGAGCAACAGAGCTCACAGCTCAGCACTTGAGCTCCTATAAGGGACAGACTGTCTCCTCAAGCAGCTCCCTGACCCCCATATAACCAAAGAGACACCTCATAAAGGAGAACTAAGGCTGACATCTGGCGGGTATCCTTCTGGGACAAAGATAGCAGAAGAAGAAACTGGTAGCAACCCTTACTGTTCTGCAGCCACTGCAGGTGATCCCCAGGCAAGCAGGGTTTGGAGTGGACCTCCAGCAGTCCTACAGCAGGGGGACCCTGACTGTTCGAAGGAAAACTAAGAAACACAAAGAAATAACTTCATCAGCAATAAAAAGGACATCCACTCAGAGACCCCATCTGAATGTCACCAACCACAAAGACCATAGGTAGATAAATCCACAAAGATGATGGGAAGAAACCAGGGCAAAAAGGATGAACACACCCAAAACCAGAATGCCTCTCTTCCTGCAAGGGATCACAACTCCTCACCAGCAAGGGAACAAGGCTGGATGGAGAATGAGACTGATGAATTGACAGAAACAGGCTTCAGAAGGTGAGGAATAACAAACTCCTCTGAGCTAAAACAACATGTTCTAACTCAATGCAAAGAAACTAAGAACTTTGAAAAAAGGTTTGATGAAATACTAATCAGAATAAACAGCTTAGACAAGAATATAAATGAATTGATGGAGTTGAGAAACACAACACGAGAACTTTGCGAAGCATACACAAGTTTCAACAGCTGAATTGACCAAGCAGAAAAAAGGATATCAGAGATTGAAGATCAACTCAATGAAATAAAATGAGAAGTCAAGATTAGAGAAAAAAAAAGAATGAAAAGAAATGAATAAAGCCTCCAAGAAATATGGATTATGTGAAAAGACCTAATCTACATTTGATAGGTGTACCTGAATGTGATGGAAAGAATGAATCCAAGCTGGAAAACACTCTTCAGGATATTATCCAGGAGAACTTCCCCAACCTAGCAAGGCAGGCCAATATTCAAGTCCA
>CAUYQU010016720.1:0-15977 GCA_963574635.1 Cheracebus regulus | reverse complement strand
CTCTCCGCCCGGTGATGAAGTTTTTCTGTTTCTTAGTTTTCCTTTGGCGGACGCCCCTTCTCCACAGAGCCGGACCTTCCCGAGTTCGCTGTGTTTGCTGTGAGACTCTCAGTCTGCAGCGCTTCCAATTGCTGTTTTCCTTGTGGGGATGGGACCAGCCGAGCCCGTCCGTCCCGTATACTCCGCACCGGGAAGCGCCGCGCTGGGGCGCCGGCAAAACAGCCGCGCCGGCCAAAAGAGTCGCGTTGGCGACCCGTGTGGCTCCTCTGCCGGCAATCTCCCGGTCTGTGGGCAACAAAAATTCGTCGGAAATTGCGGCGTCCACTCGTTCTCTGCGCTTTCACTGGGAGCTACATTCCTGAGCTGTTGCTAATCGGCCATCTTGGATCTCTCCTTCTTGGAGTTTATTTGTTTATATCAACAAAGGATTTGAAGTTGCTTCTGAAAATAACGTATCAAAAAGAGTAAATTACTAGTTAAGGAAAATATAAGAATAAAATCCAGCCCAGACAGAATATTAAGAATATAAATATGAGTAAAAAGCGGGTTTTGAATACTGTGTACCTGACAATGATGCATGGTCATTTAATTCTCACAAAAACTCTAGTTACACATTTTATCCTCACTTTGTTGATTAGGATAACCGGCTTAGAAAGATTTGGTAATTTGCTAACAAATGTCAGATAGCGATTTAAATCTGGAATTGAAGTAATTTTGTCTCACTGGTCTAAGTTAATTGAACATCAGATGTTAAGGGAGATGATCCTTACTGAAGGAAACCAGTTCCTAAAGGATCCTTGTAGTATACATACTTGGGAATTCTATTTGGAGTAAACTTTAGGAAGTAGGTACACAGTATTGTCTTCTGTTGCCTCAGTTGGTCATCGATGAAATTCTGTGTTTGCCATTCGTTAGAAATTTAGGAATTTTAGAAATCAGTTTTGGAATTTTTTAATATATTCTAAGTTCCTATTCTATTAATTTTATCGATTAATATAAGCCAAATGTTGATATAAGCCTTAACACTCAAGTTAAAGCTTTGGCAGTCAGATATACATAATCAAACTTTTCAAGTATATTGGGGATTTACAAAGTTCTGTTAAGTATTTTCAAAGTTCAGTCTTACTCTGTAGTTTGATTAATTACTATAGATTAATCTTGTCATATTACATTGACCTGAAGAAAAGGTAGGTTATATCTGATATAAAAATTTTCAAGTATCTCTTCACTTTTTAAGTACATTAATATGAAATTTTAGCCTTATTGAAATTGTTTAGTAACAAAGAATGGCTAGTTTTAAAAAGATATCCATACCAAAATACACATGGCAGAAAATTCAGTGATCTCTAGAATTTTCTAGAAGGTAGTAATCTGTAGTGGAATAAATGCTTAGTTTCTAGAGAAAAGAAATATATAGCTTACTCTGTTGATAAGTTGAGTATTTGAATTATTCAGGTAACTGAAGCACACAGGCGATTTTTGATGACCATAGTCTTTCTCGTGAAGATAGTTAAGTCAAGCTGATGTTTGTCCAATGCAGATTTCATAATCAGCAAGCAAATTTATCATACTTTTATTTAGAAGGAACTTAACCAGGGAAGAGTGGTTCTCCCTCCCCTACACACCAGTTTTAGTTGCACAAAAAAATTCATCCTGGTCACTACCTGTGTCCAGGTGGTCTGTCTGCATCTTCAGAACTATGGATATAGATAATTGGAATAAGATTACTTTTGCAAATACAAAAGCTCATCAGATTACCCACTTGAAATAATGTAATTTGAAACACTTGATAGTAATTTTTGCCCCATAAAAATCCTACATGTTTGACCCTTCTGCTGTGTGCCTTGCTTATTTTAAAACCAAAGTTTGTTTAGTCCTATAGCTAATTTTTGTCATAAGCAGCATTTATTACAAATTGGTTTTATAACTTTTTACTTGAAAGTTTTTCTAAAATACACTCTGTCCTATTGGTACTAGCTGAGAAACAATTAAATGCAAATTTGGTGTAATACAAAGTCACTGACCAAACAAATTCATTTTGGTACTCTGTTGACTAAGTGGCCATAAAGTTCCTGTGTGCTTTGAATGATGATGTGAGTACCACCAACCCACCCTTCCTTTTTAAGACCCCAATTGTATATGGCTTCACTGCTGAGAGTGCCACAGTATACACAATTATTTTTCTTATAAGAATTTCATAAATCATTTTTACTTTTTAAGAAAACCTCCATTTACTCATTGCTCAATTTCAGCCATTTTGAGTGTCTGACCAAACTTGCTTGAACTGTACCCCATGCACCCTCTGCACTCTATTTTTTTGAAACAAGTCTCAGGCATCATTTTATCTATAAAGAGGTTATCTTTAAATATTCTCCCTTGACATCAAATATCCAGTAAGTGTTTAAATTTTTAATTTTCTCAAAATGTCATCTTTTTGTTTTGTTTTAATTGGACTTTAGGTTCTGGGGTACGTGTGCAGATCAGGCAGGATTGCTGCATAGGTACACACATGGCAATGTGGTTTGCTGCCTCCATCCCCGTCACCTACATCTGGCATTTCTCCCCACGTTATCCCTCTCCGACCTCCCTACCCCACCGCTGTCCCTCCCTTGCACCTCCCCCCCACCCCAAACAGACCCCAGTGTGTGATGCTCCCCTCCCTGTGTCCATGTGTCATCTTTTTTAGGTCCTATTCTGTAGGCTTCCTCATGTGTCTTTATTCCTTGCAAATTTTTTATATTGAAACGTAAGTATTTTTCCTTGGATTCTTAAAATAGTTGGTTCTAAGTGGAGAGTCTATAGTTATTTTCTGGTTTTTAATCATTTTTCTTACCTGAATTTATTGTAGGCTTGAAAGATACTGGATGTCTCTTTCAAATTGATAAGTTTTGGAGTTTGAGCCTGCATAACTAGAACAGTACCGTCACAGAGATAATGAACTATGGAGATAGGTCCCCTTTTCAGGAATATGGTGATAGGCATTGTTTAATCTTTTGATTTTGATTTGGCAGATAACCAAGCAGGCACTTGGAGGTAGAGATTTAAAGTAAGGAAATGGAAGTTGAACTAGAGGACAGAGGATGCCCTATAATCACAGTTCCTTTTGTTGGTCAGTAATTTTGTAATGCTGCTTGAAATAAGTGAACTGCAGGCCATGATTTTTTTTTTAATGATACAGCTTTCAGGGTGTTACAGTTTTCATTGAATGGAATTTTGCCCTTGTGACTTTTTTCTGTCATTGTTTAAATCTCAATCACATAGAACTTGAAATGAAAAGTTAGTGTTACTTCAATCAAATACAGTAGCCTCACCCTTTACATTGACCTTTCTTCTGCTAAGAAATAGCAGTGTTAAGTTCTTGATTATAACATGCCTAGAATTATAATTAAGGCTTAACCTTATTAGATTTAGATCCTGGAGCAAAGAACAGGAAAAGGTCATTATGGTCTCAGTTTGTTACAAAATTCAAACCAATAATGGATCTCCAATTCCATAATTTAAAAAATACTTATACAGTCATATGAGAGATGAGAAATAAATTAATCTAAATGTTTTTAATCACTTTGGAATTTACTAACCTCTTTGAGAATATAATGAAAGCTAAGAATTTTCTCCTTAGAAAATAGAATAAGTTCATATCCAGAATTGTGCATAAAATTTCAAGGGGTTCATGGTCATCCCCACCTCATTTCCATCTTTGGCCTATCTTGGGAATCTATGGACTGACTACAGGTTTAAGAAGGTGAAATTGAGGCTCAAAGAGGTGAACTGATAACTCCAAGCTGCATACCTACTTACTGCTAGAGTCAAAAGCAACACTGGGTTCTTATCTCCCATAAGGAAGATTTAATCTTGGAAAGTTCTTATTCAGTCTCCTGTTAAGATCTGAACGTAGACTACTTAATGACTAAATTGTACTGATTTTTGTTTTCTATACCTTTTCAAAATATCCACTTTTTGCATTCTCAGATTTTGTGATGCCTACCATCCTATCAGAGAAGGGAAAATGTGATATTTTATTGTGTTTTAGTTATTTTCTACATCACCTAGATTGATGTTGAAGACTAAAACTTAGGTTAGTGAAAAGAGTATTAACTTTGAAGTCAGAAGACATAGTCATGGTCTAAAGCCATGGGTTTCTGAAACAAGTGTGAAATGAAATTTAATCAAATCACTTAGCACTTTTTGTGGAAGCTTATTTAAAGAAATCTATACTTATGTTTTGTGTAGGTAGGTAGGTAGATGGATGATAGGTAGGTAGATAGATCATCAGAATGTTTGGTTAAGTGGGGAGATGGGGGATGGAATGCTGAAAGTGGGAACCATGTAGTGAGTGTAGGAACCTGCATGCGTATAGTACAATTTAGTACGATGTCAAAAGCTGAAGCTATAGAAGAGGTAAGTGTGCAATTTTGATAACTTTGGTGATGTAATATAATTTGATCATTTTATTATTTAGGCAATTGAAGGGCTCAAGGGTTGATGAATGCTCACTCTGCTACATAGAGGAAAGGCTAGGGTGTCAAGAGGACACGAATGCAATAGTCTCAGAAATAGAGACTGAACTGGGGTGATGATGGTAGTAGGGATGAAGATTGGAGTGATTTGCAAATGTATTTAGGAAACCAAAACATCAGGACAAGGATGGCTATCAGGTTTCTCTGGCTTAAGTCACCAGGTTCAATTTTAAATATGTTGATATTGAGGGCCTGTGGGACATTCAGGTGATGTCCAGAGATGGGAATATACACAAGCATGACACCTAAGGAGGGAAGCTAGGGTAGGGACTCCATTGGAGTCAACAGCGTGTAAGCTATAGAGTAAGAGCAGCACAGAGCCAAGGGAGGATCTTGGAGGCTGCCAATGGTTAAACTATGACGGGGAAAAAAATGAGTGTTGTGGACACAGAAGAAATGATTAGAGGAATAAGGGAAGAATGCACAGACCCAGGGAACAGAGAGTTTCAAGAACGAGGTACAGAGCAACATATGAATGAATGCAGCAGTAAGATCAAGGCTGAAACAGTTCAGACTTGTCATTCAGGAAGTTAAGTCTTAACTTTAAGGAGAGTTGTTCCAGAGAGAATGAGAGCAGAAACATACTGGAGGTGAGAAATGATCAAGAATCTTGGGAAGAGAGACAGGGTGGGAAGACAGACTATATAGACTACTGAAATTCTGAGAAGGGAAGCTGGGGAGAGAAGTAAATAATGCTTTTAAACTGTCACATTCAAGAATTTGGAAGGGCTTTAAACGATATGATAATACTAAGGGCTCTAACTCAGAAAGATCAGTAAATAATTGGCTACAATGTAGAGAATTGTGGTGATGCCAAACTGCATGCTTTTATTTTTCTCCAGTAGTACTCAGCTCTCAACAAAGAATTGAGTATGGCATCAAGCCAGGATGCAGGGATTATTGGGGATGAAGAGCTAGATTGAGAAAAAAAATGGAAGAATTGAGGTTCAGTAGTCTCCTTGAAGTGGGAGAGCAAGTATGAGTGCGAGCAGCAGATATGGAATAATCGGATGATATGGTCAGAGAAAGGTGTGTAAGAGATTCCTGAGAGCAGCTCGGTGCAAGGTTCAGAGTGTGACCTTGCAAATGAATTAGTAAAATGACGAGGTTCATTGGGGAGATCAAGGAATCACAGGCTACATTCTCTACTCCTTTTTTGAGCTAAAACATTGGCTTATTCTTTCTTTGGTATTGACGCTGGTTTATTATTTTTAGTTTTTGCAGATTCCATCATTTGACAATTATTTGCTGAGTGCCTACTATGAGCTGTGCTGGACCCATTGGCAGTAAACTTGCATTCCAGTAGTGGAGACAGGAAATGACCACAAGGTACACAATTGTTTAATAACAATTGAGATGTGTGCTTGAAAGGAGAAGTAATAGAAGCCAGGAGAGTATGTAGCACTGACATAGTCTGGATGGTTGAGGGAGATCAGAAAGGCTTCCTTCTCCAAGTGAAACATTCTCAGATAAAGCAGGACATGCAATAGACATAATAGATGCCAAATAATGCCTGAACTATTGGGAAATAGGAAATGATTTTCTTAAAAATTGCAGTCTGGGTGCAGTGGCTCACGCCTATAATCCGAACACTTTGGGAGGCCATGGTGGGCAGATCACTTGAGCTCAGGAGTTCAAGACCAGCCTGAGCAACATAGCAAATCTCTGTCTCTACAAAAAAAAAAAAAAAAATACAAAAATTAGCTGGGCATGGTGGTGTGCACCTGTAGTCCCAGCTACTTGAGAGGCTGAGGTAGGAAGATCACTGGAGCCAGAGTCTGCAGTGAGCTGTGATTGTGCCACTGCACTCCAGCCTGTCTCAAAAAAAAAAAAAAATTGCTCCTACATTTTATTCCTTAGGGACATGGTGGTTGAGCTTTAAAGTGTGAAGAGAAAAAAGTTGGAGGAGGAAGCAAGGCAATGGCCCAAACCGATGGCCAAGCACTTAACAAAGGCCCTGGATAAAGCAACATGTGAACCTCAGAAGCTTCACAGTTCCTATGAATGGCAGAGAACAAATGAGAGAAGAATGATGAAGCCAATGAAATAGGGGCAGATTCTTGCTTCTGTAGGCCATGTTGAGGACAGCCTATGAACAACAGAGCACCATTAAAGAGATTAAGATACCTGGGGATGGAATAGGGATTTGTATTTGTAGAATTCAATTTGCACTTCTAAAAGATCACCTGACTATGATCTACAGAATGTTTGGAGTAAGGTCATAGTGTTCCATGTGAGAGATGATGGTAACTTGGGCTGTACGGGGGTGGTAGTGGAGGGAGGGTAGTGGCCTCATTTGTTTGGAAAGTTAAATCAGTCACATATCTTTGGTTATTATAATTTAAATTGTAATAAGGAGATGACAAGTTTGAACTTCCTTAGTAAAATTAGATGAGTGAAGCAAGCCTTCCTGGGTTGCATCCACATAGGAGACAACATGACTTACCGCCTCATTCTTCTGGAGAATGGCCTATAGGGGAATAACCATGATTTTTAAGTGAAGAATCTAAATATATTACATTATCCAGAAAGGAGAAAAGTTGTCTACATGGATTCCTGCATAACTGTAAAAAGTCTACTGAATCTTTAAGATTCTGCCATCTGTACAATTCAAAGTAAGTTCAAGACAATTAATGAAAGATTTTAGCTCAATAAAGTTTATATTATTTAATAGTTTGATTTTGCTAATTAAAGAATACCTTATCCCACCTCTCTCCATCCAGTTCTTTGTAGAGACAACCACTTTAAATTCTTAGCTCTTTGGGTCATTTATATTTCTAAAGAATATACTGTTACAATTTGTTAATACTAGACCTTAAATATTGAATTATATTATGATCTATTGACTTTTTTATGATAGGTAAGGACTTGGCTCTCATGTTCTTCCCTCTCCTCCCAATATGGATGTCATATTTAATGAGCATTTATGTAATATAAAACTATGTAAATATTGTTCAGTCAGAGCCAACACTTAGTGTACTACACGTACATGTTCTTGTATATGTTTTCTTGTATACTTTCCTTCCTTTGGAATGCTCTTTTATAAAATGCGTTCTTTTGAGTCTTCCCCCACCCTCTTCCTGTAGCCAGCCCCTCCTCCCCATGAGTTTTGCACTAATGTGGATTAGTTTTCCAGGGCTGCTGCAAAGTTGTCCCAAACTTTTCCTTCCCCTCTTCTGGCCTGATCCAGAGTCCAGCTCTGGAATCCATACCTTTCTCCTTTTAGCTTAAAAATGCTCAGTTTGCTTGAGCATATCCTGCCATGGCTTCCTAAGACTAGGTGCATGGGGATAAATTTTTCATTATTGGATGTCTGCAAATGTCTTTATTCTCATGATTGATAGCCAGGTCTAGAATTATAATCTGAAAAGTTTCCTTTTGAAAGCTTCTCATAATCTCCTAGCCTGTGTTTCTGTTAAGAGAACTGATACAATGCTGATTTCTGTTCTTTTGTATACAATCTGTGTTTCCCCTTTCTAGAAGCCTTTAG
The DNA here is from genome assembly GCA_963574635.1 of Cheracebus regulus. Classification (NCBI taxonomy): domain Eukaryota; kingdom Metazoa; phylum Chordata; class Mammalia; order Primates; family Pitheciidae; genus Cheracebus; species Cheracebus regulus. Next base: position 7,970 of record CAUYQU010016720.1, on the reverse strand, counting down.
GATATTTTTGTATTTCTGGTATTCTAAAATTTCACAATGATGTCCCTTAATGTGGATTTTTTTTTTTTTTTTTTGAGATGGAGTCTGGCTCTGTTGCCCAGGCCAGAGTGCAGTGGCACAATCTCGACTCACTGCAACCTCTGCCTCCCGGGTTCAAATGATTCTCCTGCCTCAGCCTCCCGAACAGCTGGGACTACAGGTGCGCACCATCACACCCAGCTAGCTTTTTTTTTTTTTTTCGTATTTTTAGTAGAGACAGGTTTTCATCATGTTAACCAGGATGGTCTGGATCTCTTGACCTCGTCATCTGCCCGCCTTGGACTCCCAAAGTGCTGGGATTACAGGCATGAGGTACCACTTCCAACAAGAATTTTCTTTAATAATTTTCTCCCCTTTAGTTTTTGGTCTCTTAAATTTGTTAGACATTATTCTTCTAATTTTCTCAGCTATGCTTTTTGCTCGTTTCTTTTTTTGTTTTTTTGGCTCTGTCTTCTTTGAGAGTTTTCCAACATTATCTTCTAACTCTAATATTAAGTTTATTACAGTTATATTTTAAATTTTGAAGGTTTTTTCTTGTTCTCTGATTGCTCCCTTTATACAATAACTTATGAATGAATATACCATCTTCTCATATCTATTTGTTAGATTAGAAAGTAGAATTCTCAGCCGGGCATGGTGGCTCACGCCTGTAATCTCAGCACTTTGAAAGGCCGAGGCGGTCAGATCACGAGATCAGGAAATTGAGATTATCCTGGCCAACATGGTGAAAACCCATCTCTACTAGTAAAATACAAAAAAATTGGCTGGGCATGGTGATGCATGCCTGTAATTCCAGCAACTCGGGAGGCCGAGGCAGGGGAATCTCTTGAACTCACGAGGCGAAGGTTGCAGAGAGCTGAGATCATGCAATTGCACTCCAGCCTGTCAACAGAGCTAGACTCTGTAGAAAGAAAGAGAGAGAGAGAGAGAGAGAGAGAGAGAGAGAGAGAGAGAAATTCTCACTTGCCATTTGGAGAAAGAAAGAAAGAGAAAAAGAAAAAAGAAAGAAGGAAGGAGAAAGGAAGGAAGAAAGAAGGAAAGGAAAGAAGAAAGAAAAAGGAATTCTCACTTGCCATTTGAAGAAGAACAAATGAAAGAAAGGAGAAAGACAGGAAAGATGGAAGGAAGGAGGGAGGGAGGGAAGGAAGGATTCTCACTTGTCATTTGGACACCTGAGCTCAAGTCACAGGCAAGGTGTCATGTATTCAGAATCAAGTAGGCTGAGAAATCACATGCCTTATTCCTTAGAAATCTGATTAAAATTATAAACTGGAGCCAGACAGATGGAAGTAAAATTAACAGCTTTATTGTCAGTAGAGCCAGAATACAGAACACATTGTAAACTGGACCTGCAATCACAATCAAGCTTGCTGCCATCTTCCTGGAATCTAGACCTTGCGATGCATCTGCTGGGTCAAGTATTTGGCAAGGTAGGTACTTATCTATTTAGCCAGCCTACCAAAAGAAAAATTGCTTACCCCATCACTTGTGAAGCCCCAAGTGTAGGGACAGAATAGAATCACATGCACTTGGTTTTTAATACATGTATTGCACTCACTTAAGAAATGGAAACAGGCTGGGCATGGTGGCTCACACCTGTAATCCCAGCACTTTGAGAGGCTGAGGTGGGAGGACTGCTTGAGCCAAGGAGTTAGAGACCAGCCTAGGCAATATAGTGAGACCCCCACATCACTACAACAAAAATACAATAATTAGCCAGGCATGGTGGTATGTACCTGTAGTCCCAGATACTCAGGAGGCCAAGGCAGGAGGATCACTTGAGCAACAGGTAGAGGCTGCAGTGGGCCATGATCACACCAGCCTAGGTGATAGAGCAAGACCCTGTCTCCAAAAAAAAAAAAAAAAAAAAAAAAGCTGGGGTCGGGGAGAACAACTGACGTCAAACTTTTTTTTTTCTTTCCTGAGACAAGGTCTCACTCTCTTGCCCAGGCTAGAGTAGAGTAGCGTGATCTTGGCTCACCACAACCTTCACCTTCCATATTCAAGTGTTTCTTTTGCCTTAGCCTCCTGAATAGCTGGGCCTACAGGTACATGCCACCACAACCAGCTAATTTTTGTATTTTTGGTAGAGACAGGGTTTCACCATGTTGGGCAGGGGGGGCGGCAAATACTGACCCTAAGTGATCCACCCACCTCAACCTCCCAAAGTGCTGGGATTATAGGCGTGAGCCACCACACCTGGCGATGTTGAACTCTTGCCACTCACCAATCAGAAACGTAAATTCTCTTTTTTTCAAAGAAATAACCTCATAGAAATGTGAAAATAGAGGCCGGGCACAGTGGCTCACGCCTATAATCCTAGCACTTTAGGAGGCCGAGGTGGGCGGATCACCTGAGGTCAGGAGTTCAAGACCAGCCTGGCCATCAGGGTGAAACCCCATCTTTAAAAAAAAGAAAGAAAGAAATGTGAAAATAAAGTTCCTTTTGTCATTGAGCATACCAATTTGCTTTAAAACCATTTATTTTTTCATTAGTTATTTTCTCTATTACTTTTGATATTTAATTTGGATTCTTCCTTTCATGAGGATTTTCTCCATGCATCTAGGATGCCTGTTAGTCTACTTAGGTTTTAGAGAAAGATACTAAAACATTTACTGAAGCTCTGAGTGTGTAGGTGAAGCTCCTCTGGTAGGCTCTACTCTGGGACAGTGGTCAGCAAACTTTTTTCTATAAAGGGCAAGAAAATATTTTAGGCTTTGCAGGCCATATGATCTGTGTTGCAACTTTGCAATTCTGCCATAGAAAATATGTACATGAATGGACAGGATGCATTTCAACAAAACCTTATTTATAAGAGGGACTGGGCCACTTTGCAGACCTCCGCTCTAAGACAAATCAGATGAGAAGCTGGACCCTTGTTTGGGGTATAGGTACTAGGAATTCTTTACAGAAGTTTGCATAGATGAGGAGTTGCAGCTGTTCTACATAAGGACCACAAAGCTGCATGTCCCTGTTCAGAAAGCTGGTATGCCCCTTTTTGTGCTTGTCAGCTCTGAGTCTCAAGTTCACTATCTTCTCTTGCACAAATTATATCATGGCTTTCTCCAACCTGTTACATCTGTTGCTGCTGCTTTTGTTCTCTGTTTTCTGAAAAATTGTTGAAATCTTTAATCTAGAATTGTCTTCTTTCCAATTCTCTTTATTTGCACTGATTTATATATTTTTAAAATTTATTATCCTTTCACTTGGGTCATAAGAGAGAGAAAGATTTAAAAAAATTTATCAATATACTATATCTAGAAACTTCTTTTTTTTTTTTTTGGAGACAGGGTCTCGCTCTGTTACCCAGGCTGGGGTGCAGTGGCATGATCATGGCTCACTGCAGCCTTGACATCTCAGGCTCAACTGATCCTCTCACCTCAGCCTCCTCAGTAGCTGGGACCACAGGCACCAACACACCTAGCTAATTTTTAATTTTTTTTTTTAATGTAGAGACAGGGTCTCACTATATTACCTAAGCTGGTCTTGATCTCCTGGACTCAAGCAATCTTCCCACCTTGGTCTCCCAAAGTGCTGGGATTATAGGTGTAAACTGCCATGCCCAGCAATTTTTTGTAGCGATGGGATCTCCCTATGTTGCCCAGGCTGGTTTCAAACTCCTGGGCTCTAACGATCCTCCTGCCTCAGGCTCCTAAAGTGAGATTACAGGGAGAAACCATTAAAAAATTTTTTTATCTTCAGCTTTTAAGGGGTACGTGTGTAGGATGTGCAGGTTTATTACCTATGTAAATGTATGGCACGGTGGTTTGCTGTACAGATCATCCCATCACCTAGATATTCAGCCCAGCATCTATTAGCTATTCTTGCTCTCCCTCCTCTCCTCACAGGCCCCCCATGTGTCCATGTGTTCTCATCATTCAGCTCCCACTTATAAGTGAGAGTATGTAGTGTTTGGTTTTCTGTTCCTGCCTTAGTTTGCTCAGGATAATGGCTTCCAGACCCATCCATATCCCTGGAAAGGACATGGTCTTGTTCTTTTTATGGCTGCATAGTATTTCATGGTGTTTATGTACCACACTTTCTTTATCCAGTCTATCATTGATGGACATTTGGATTGATTCCATGTCTTTGCTGTTGTGAATAGTGCTGCAGTGAACATATGTATGCATGTGTTTTTATAATAGAATGATTTCTATTCCTTTGGGTACGTACCCAGTAATGGGATTGTTGCGTCAAATGGTATTTCTGCTTCTAGATCTTTAAGGAATTGCCACACTGTCTTTCACAACAGTTGGACTAATTTACACTCCCACCAACAGTGTAAACATGTTTCTTTTTCTCCACAATCTCACCAGCATCTGTTGTTTTTTCGACATTCTAATAATTGCTATTCTGTTGGTGTGAGATGGTATCATTGTGGTTTTGATTTGCATTTCTCTAATAATCAGTGATGTTGAGCTTTTTTTCATGTTTCTTGGCTGTATATATGTCTTCTTCAGAGAAGTGTCTGTTCATGACCTTTGCCCACTTTTTAATGGTTTTTTTCCTTGTAAATTTGTTTAAGTTATTTGTAGACCCTGGATATTAGACCTTTGTCAGATGGATAGATTGCAAAAAGGTCCTCCCATTCTGTAGGTTGTCTGTTTACTCTGGTAATAGTTTCTTTTGCTGTGCAGAAAATCTTTAGTTCAATCAGATCCCATTTGTCAGTTTTTGCTTTTTGCAAGTGCTTTTGGTTTCTTCATTATAAAATCTTTGCCTGTGTCTATGTCTTGAATAGTATTGCCTAGATTTTCTTCTAGGGATTTTATAGTTTTGGGCTTTACATTTAAGTCTTTAACCCATCTTAAGTTAATTTTTATATAAGGCATAAGGAAATGGTCCAGTTTTAATTTTCTGCTTATAGCTAGCCATTTATTCCTGCACCATTTATTAAATAGGAAGTCCTTACCCCATTGCTTGTTTTCGTCAGGTTTGTTGAAGATCAGATGGTCGTAGGTGTGCTAAACTTAATACTGGGGTTATTTTAATTAGTTTGTTTTTACTTTTACTAGCTTTGAACATATTTTAAATATTTGTTTTTAAATTAGTATCATTTCTTTTTAATCCAATGTAAAAAGTTTCCCTTTAGGTAGGCAACTCCTACCACAGAAGTTGATTGCAGGCCCACATATACAGGAAGAAGCTGGGTCATTCCCAATTTCCTAATCAATCTTACCTAAAGGCCTTTTTCTTCTGAGTTGTTCCCTAGATTCAGTATTTTCATGAAAATGGAAGCATTAGCTTTCATCAGGGTCTCTGTGTCACAGGGCCAAGTTCAGATGCTGAACACACACATGAATGGTCAGTGTGTGTGCAGTGTTTGAAGGCAGTAGACCTCTGGTGGGCTGCCACTATGACCTCTGCCCAACTATTATGTGTGTTTTCCTCTTCTCAATAAGGCCCAAAGATCTCCTACAGAAAAGCTAAGCAAGACATAAAGCATAGTTCATGGCGATCATTTGAATTGTTGAGAAATGGAAAATGGTATAAGCTATAATGGCTTATTAATTTATCAAATATTTACTGAATATATACTATATTTATATTTTACTTTATAAGCATTGCATCTAAAAGCACTCATTGGATGTTTCCTCTGTATTCAAATACTTTAAGCAAAGCTAGCAAACCTTAGATGATGATGATGAGCAGGATATTCAAGCTAGAGGCTAGGTACCTCCTAGGATTGTCAGCTTTCTGCTGATATTCTCTGCCCTCCTTCATTATTTTCAGGTTTGTTCTACATACATAAGGTTCAGAGATTAAGAGAAGACTTCCCTTTCAATTATAGCAGAGTACTACCTGACTGTCTTGCCTGACTTAACCATAAAATTGGACAAAATATATGTAAGGCAATTTCTTTCAGACATTGGACAAAATGCAGCATTAGACAGTTACCCCCAAGAGAAGGAAGTCCCTCAGGTAAGTCGCATGAATGCCTGGCTGTCTGCTAAGGCCATTACCCCGACTCTAGCACAGTGAGCTGGACTCCAGACAGACCACAGTGCTCCCACTGAGCTGAGGAGGGAGAGATCAGAGTTCTGGGTGGTCACAGTGGCTGGAGGGATTGAGAGGGAAAAAGCTGTACAGAGACTAGCTTATAATTTGGGGGATTTTTTTCATCATTTTATCATAGAAACTCAAAGCAGAGTAGATGCAGATACAATGAATTTGGATCTCAAGAGACATTTTTTTCTTGTGAGGCTTGACATTAACTTGCAGCAGCCCATGTGAGAGTTCCCTGTGAGGTCTTCATCAAGGGCTTATGTACAGTGCAACACTATATGCAATATACCATAAAGTAGTAGCTACTAAGTTGAAAGAAAACAGAGATACTAGAAGCTAAGCAGTGCTGGAGGATGCTGGAGTCCCAGCCCAGCTAGAGTGGAGCACCAACACTTGATACTCCAGACATCCAGTTTAGACACCAGAAAGGCCCACCTGAGAATGAAGAACTGTGCCCTAGAGTAAGGCCCAAAAGCCTAACACTAAACTCATATGATCCACAGGGGAGAAATTCTGGAGGTTATGTTTTCTACTAAGTTAGACTCAGAATAAACCTTGTACTTACCACATATTCAAGATGATTATCTTTGAACTACCTACATGAATAAAAACTATCAACTTTTCAGAACAAGACAAAAGAATTCAGAATCGATTACAATTCACCCACTATATAAAATATGCAATAAAATATTACAAGCTGAGTGTGATGGCTCACACCTGTAATCCCAGCTACTCATGAGGATCACTTGAGGCCAAGAGTTCAAGACCAGCCTGGAAAACAGAGCTAGATCCTGTCTCATAAATAAATAACCACTAGACTTGCAAAGAAAGGAAACTGTGACCCAGAGTCAATAAAAACTAACCTTGAGATGCCCCAAAGACTTTAAAGCAGCTATTTTAAATATGTACAAAGAAACCAAAGTGTTTAAAGAATTAAAGGAAAATGTATGATTCTGTTTTGAGACAGAGTCTCTCTCTCTCTGTCTCCCAGACTGGAGTGCATTGGTGCGATCTCAGCTCACCACAACCTCCACCTCCCCATTTGAAAGGTTCAAGCAATTCTCCTTCCTCAGCCTCCAGAGTAGCTGGGACTACAGATGTGTACCGCCACACCTGGCTAATTTTTGTATTTTAGTAGAGACGGTTTTTTTTGCCATGTTGGCCAGGCTGGTCTTGAACTCCTAGCCTCCAAGGAGTGTTCCACCCACCTCAGCCTCACAAAGTGCTGGGATTACAGATGTGAGCCACTGTGCCTGGCCTGAAAATGTGGTTTTAAGGAGAACAGGGAGACAATAGGGCAGAAAAAATTTTTTTGAAGAAATAGTGCCTGAAAATTTCCCATATTTCATGAAAAACAACCTACAAATCCAAGAGAAAAACATCAACCTACAAATCCAAAAAGCTTAGGAAACTCCAAGAATACATCAAAAGGAAATCAAATCTACACACATCATAGTCAAACAGCTGAAAATCACAGACAGAAAATAAAACACTCAGAAGTGACATGCAATGGATTAAATATAAAGAAATAACAGAGGTGATGGCTGATTTTCCAATTAGAAACAATGGGAGCAAGAAGACAGTGTAACAGCATCTTTCAAATACTGGAATAAAAACTTGTCAACCCCAAATTTTACATCAAGCAAAAATACCCATCAAAAATGGATGACTACACATTTAATGCAATCTGTCAAAATTCCAATGACATTTTTCAAACAGAAAAAATAAAAAATTTCATATGGGGCCGGGCATGGTGGCTCACGCCTGTAATCCCAGCACTTCGGGAGGCTGAGGTGGGTGAATCACCTGAGGTCAGGAGTTCAAGACCAGCCTAGCCAACCATGGTGAAACCCTGTCTCTATCTAAAAAAAAAAAAAAAAAAAAAAAAAAAAATTCAAATGGAAACAAAAAAGAACCAAGAAAGC
>CAUYQU010016717.1:0-20988 GCA_963574635.1 Cheracebus regulus | reverse complement strand
AGGAAGAGAGGAAGGGAAGGAGGGAGGGAAGGGAAGGAGGAGAATGAAGACAGAAAGAAATGCTGAATGTTACAGATATTGACACAGACATGCCTACACTGGAATGCGTATTTCCTCTGGGCTTTTACAGTCAGGGAAGTGCTGAGTCACTACCTGGCATATTCACGGGCCTGCAGTTTACAAGCCAGCCACATGCTGGCAGAGTCGGCATGGACCCAGTGGGTCATGTAGACCTCTTGCCACCCACCAGCCTTGCTTGTGACAGGGGAGAGCTCTTTAGCAGTTACTAGCAATGGCTCACTTGAAGCTTTTGACAAATACAGAGATTACTAAGAAAGCTTGGCAGGTTGTGGCAAAAATTATTTGCTTGGGCAAACTTTAGTCAGACTCTGGAAACTTCTCCTAGGGCCATCTGTGCACGTCCTTGTAAAATCCAGTTTTAGCAAAGAACCCTGCTAAGTCAGTTAAGCAAGAATTCCCCCACCTTCAATATCGGATCACCTTCATGTCTGATTGGGCTCTTCTCCCTCCACTAGCCCACGGGATGGCTGGTCTCCTGGCCTGTCTTCGGCAAGAATCCTGTTGTTGGTTTAGCCAGCATCTCTGTCAGTCCTGAAGTTTCCTCTTAGTGATCTTCCCTCCACCGACCCCCACCCTGCTCCTTGGCTATAGATTGCTACTTGCTCATGCTGTATTCAGAGTTGAGCCCACCTCTCTGTCTCCCACTGCAAAATCTCACTGCGTGGTGGTCCATATACCTCTGGCGATGGTCCTGAATAAAGTCGGCCATACCATGCTTTAACAAGCATCATTGGGTAACACTGGGTAACATTGGGTAACATTCTCTGTAACACTGACTACATCACATGGCCTCTGACACTAACGGGACTCCTTAGAAGGGAGCTCAGGAAAAAGGGGACGTACCAGGGCAGCTGGGTTTACTGGGATTAGGAATAGAAGCAGCGCCCGGGGCATCTCAGGGCAAAGACGAAGCTGGGTGTCTAACTAAGGAGTCTCTGGGTAAAACATGAAAGAAGAAAGACATGCCAGGGAAGTAGCAGAGCTGGCTTAAGGCCATGGGAATTTGGATGTAATGGCGTGGGAGAAAGTAACTTTAAGAAGGATGCACTGAGATACAGCTGCAGCTAGCGTATTTTGGTAAGCACTCTGAAATTTGGGAAGATAGAGTGTACGTGTCCAGGAAGTCACAACTCTGCACGTCCATTCCAGGTATACTCCCCGGTTGCTCGGGCCCTGAGCCCGGAGCTGCCCCTCTGGGTGGGTGCTTGAGTACACCTCCACCAGAGAGCAGTGCGGTCCACGAGGATCAGGCCACTCTCGCCAACGCAGGTACTTCCTGTGGAGCCCCGAGCAAAAGGGGACGGTTTGAGAAGGGTCGCATTTCAAGGTCTCAGTTCTGCAGTGCTCAGTGTGTTAACTGGATGCCCCCGCATCCCGGGGCCAGCCGGCGTCTTCCGCAGTGATGCTGTTCCCGGGGGAACGGAGCCCGGCCCGGCCGCACAGCCGACGAACAAACGCCCTGGCTCCTGCGTGCCATTTCTGGCCGGGGATGCTGCGGGGGCCCGAGGTCTTCGGACGGTCGCCTGCGCTCCGCCTCTTCCTCCCGCCGCCTCCTCTCCCCTGGCCCTTGCTTCAAAGTCCTGCTCCCCTTCCTTTTTGCTGATAACAGGGAGCAGAGCCGGCTCGATTTCTGGGCTTTTTACTGCGTAACTGATACTCTACGCTGTGCTCAGGCGAAGCTATTTATTTTTTCTCAGGAAACCTCAGCATCAAGGTGGGAAAGGGCAGGTTTCCTGGAAGCGCACTTCTGGAAAGGCCACCCCCTCCCTAAGAAACAAAACAAACTTTTAATCTAGTTACTTCCTGTTTCCTCCGTTTAAAGCACTCCCCCATCTGGCCAGAGCCTGGTAAAAGTACTTCAAAGGCTCAGCGGGCCAGGTGGGGACTCCAGGCTTTTTCCTTTTAACTCTTTGTGGTTTGCTCTAATCGGGCTTTTAGTTGTCCACTAAATGGTCCGTGGCTGTTAAAGGAGCACGGTTATGAAATCCTCGTCAGTTCCGCTAAAACTCTGTGCGTATGCAGTCTTGACGCATGCATTATGTCATGCAGTGAAGAACAGGTGACGCGTGTTGTGTCCAGATGTCACTGGGGCAAAAAGCACACAGTGGATGCTGGGGTCACTTGTAAATATTTGCATTTATTAAAATGTGCAAAATGCATACCCATTACACTTTACTTGCAAAATTATGCTATTTTCTATTTCTCCTTGTAGTTATTCTCCTTGAGAGGCACAAATCATAATGTAATTTAAGAGTCTCAAGATTAGGGAGTCACTTCTTAGATAAAAATGTTGCTTTTTTTTTAAAACTCCATTTTATGAAGTGAATCTTCTTGGAGGGAACATGTGAAGGAACTAGCCATCTGGTAAACCTCATTATAAATTAGTCTATTGGAAATTGAAACATCTTGAGAAAGGTGACCTTTATCCACCTGGGCAGATTCCTGCCTCACAGCGCCTCCTTTTCCTGTGGAAAATTGGCAAGAATGTCCGTCTCACAAAAGTTGAAGATCAAAATCCAAAGGAGATGATGAATGGGAAAGTGCTTCATCAAACTTGGATGCACTGACCAAAGGTCAAGGCTATTAGGATTTTAACAGCAGCAGAGGAAAGAGGAGGCTGCAGAGAGGGGAATGAGCCCAGGAGTTCCAGACCAGCCTGGGCAACATAACATAGAGACCTTGTCTCTACAAAAAATCAAAAAATTAGCTGGGCATGGTGGCGCACGTCTGTACTTCCAGCTACTTAGGAGGCTGAGGTGGGAGGATTGCTTGAGCCCAGGAGGTTGAGGCTGCAGTGAACCATGATCACGTCATTGCACTCCAGCCTGAGTGATAGAGCAAGACCCTGCCTCAAAAAAAAAAAAAAAAAAGTAAATGAATAAAAAATAACCAAGTTTAACAGTTTCTGTGGGTCTTCATTTCCTTATGAAGCCTCCTATGTCATATAAAACTTAAATACATTTATATGCTTTTCTCTTGTTAATCTGTCTTTTGTTACAGGGACCTCAGCCATGAACCTAGGATAAGTAGAGAAAAAGATATTTTTCTTCCCCTACATCTGTGTTCTACCTATTCGTTCCTCCCTTCCTTCCCTCCTCTGCTCTTACTGGTGTTCTGGTTACTGTTTTAAAAAACACAGTAACCTACCATTTGTATTAAAACCTACTGTTTTAAATAACATGAAAGATACCATCCCAACCATTTAGGTGTACAGTACAGCAGTGTTAACTGCATGCACCCTGTTGTGCAACAGACTTCTGGAATGTTTGTATCTTGCAAAACTAAAACTCTACACCCGCTAAACAACAGTGCTTTTCACCTCACCCCAGCACCTGGCAACCACCATTCTAGTTTTAATTTCTAAGAGTTTGACTACTTTATATACACCTATAAGGAGAATCATACAACATTTGTCTTTTCATGACTGGCTTATTTCTCTTACCATAACATCCCAACAAGTTTCATGCATGTTGTAGCATATAACATGATTTCCTTTTTTGAGGCTAAATAATACTCCTTTGTATGTATATACCACATTTTCCTTATCTATTTGTTAATTTATAGACATTTAAGTTACTTCTATATCCTGGCTATTATTGATAATGCTGCAATGAATATGAGTGTGAAACTATTTCTTTAAGATCCTGTTTTCAGTTCTTTTGGAGATATACCCAGTAGTGGAATTGTTGGGTCATACGGTAATTCTATTTTTAATTTTTTAGGAAACCTTGATATTTTTTTCTTGTAGTGACTGTGAGGTTTGTTTCCGAGGATAAAACGAAGAAACTGAGGCCAGCACCAAAATAATCCAATGCAAGAGAATTTATTCAGGCTCCCGGGTGAGGTTCTGCGGTCCTGACAGGAGGGGCTGGAGAAGTCGCACGGACTCCTCTCAGACAGGGGGTTTTTATAGTGAGTCTATTTTTAGACAGTGAGTCTATTTTTAGACAAGGGTTTTTTATAGGGAGTGAAACAGCTCGATTGGTTGTGGGAGAGCAAGACTGCTCTTGGGTAAGTTACAAGCCTTGACCTAGGACTTGGCTTGTTAAAACTCGGCTGCTATTGGTTGTTAAGGCTTAGCTGCTATTGGTTGTTAGGGCTTAGCTGCTATTGGTTATTAAGAAGCTATGGTTGCAGCACTTTGTTTGTATACTGGGCTTTTTAAGAGAAGACCAGGCTGTGCGAGCAAGGGAGAAGGGAACATGCCCGAGCATGCCTGAGCTTGCTCGGGGCTTGTAGAAGGGAAAAAAGGGGCAGGCGGGGGGTGCGTCCGAGCTCCCAGCAAGGCAACCAGCCTTACAATGGGTTAGTTTGGGGGAGTGGAAGGGAGAGGGGGATAGTTATGCTAACTCAATCATGAGTAGTGATAAACACCTGCCCATCATATCACCTGAAGTGGTGCTATTACTGTTCATAGCATCTGCTTTATCTAAATTCCTCTTATGCACAGGGTCCCATTATACAGACTAGCTCTACACATTAATGACATCCACATTTAACACTGTCTTCATCAGCTTTACTTCTTTATCTTCTCTTAGTAGATGCTTACTAATTACTTAACATTTGCTGATATGTTAACATCCACAGAAAGGATTCTTCTTGGGCACTTAAGGGATTCACAAAGGGACTTCTGGGGGGATATAATCCTAGAGTAACCAACTACTTCAGTTTTCCCAGGACTGTCCTGGTATTAGAACTCAAAATTCTGCATCTAGGAAATCCCTCAGTCTAGGGCACACTGGGATGGTTGGTCACCCTACATAAACCCAGTGAAATTATGTGGATATTTTGCTGTGTGTACAAATGTACATTTTCCTAGAGAGAGAGTCCAGTGGCTTTATTTGCATCCTCAAATGGCTCATAAAAAGTGAATAAAGCCACTGATTTCCAATACTCTGGAAGAGCAGAGGATTACAAACTTCTAATACTCCTTCTCACTCCTGCAACTCCACAAACAGCAGCATGATTCTATCTCTGTTAGCATTAGGATTAGTCTGAAAATAATATGGACAGTACAGAGGACTGTGCAAATACACATTTTACTTCCATTACCTATACTCATTCATTTATTCCACAAACACATGTTGATACTGACCTATACCCAGGCAATAGAGAGGGAGCAAGATAGTTCAGTCTCTGCTTCCCCCAGCTTACAATCTCAATGGGGAACATGAACAGTAAGTAGCAAAGAGATAAATACATTTTTTTTTCAGACTACAATGGATGCCATGAAAAATAGAAAGGGCAAGGTGACATGTAGAGATTGGAAGAGGCATACTTTAAGGAAGGTAGTTAAGAAAACCCTCTCTAAGGTAAGAACATTTGTGCTGAGGCCCAGTGAGTCATGCAAAGGTGTGAAGAAGGTTGCTCAGGCAGAGATGGTATAAATGCAAAGGTCTTGAGGGAGGAATGAGCTAGAGAAAGAAGGCTAGTGTGGTGGGAGCATAGAGAGAACCAAGTACAATGGTATCAGATGTAGTAGAAGAGATAGAGACCATGCAAAAAGTCTGAATTTCATTTTATATCTGGTAAGAAGCAGTTGGAAGTTTTAGAGCAGGATAGTGACATGATCTGACTTCCACCCTTTTCAGGATCTTCCTGGTTGCTGTGAGGAAAAGGGATTGCAGAGAACAAGAATAAAAGCCAGAGGACCCTTTCTTCCAGGAGAGAAAAAAGTGCCTTAGACTCAGGTGTAGGCAGTAGAACTGTAGAGACTCAGTCTGGTTGGAGACATATTCTGGAAAACAGGACTGGATACTGGGAATGAAGGAGAGAGGACAATCAAGAGTGATTCTGTAATTTATTGCTTAAATTGCTGTCTCGCCTTCAAGGCTCTGAGGACCTTCCTGACCAGAAGGGTATCTTTCCATCTCTTTATCTTCACCAACTAGCACAGGGCTTGGCATATGGTTCTTCTTAATAAATATTGTTGGGTAATGAATGGATAAGTGAATATAAGACAAATGGAATTTGGCCCATCTGTTCCTGAATAAAAAAGAGAAAGGAGAAATGGGGTGAAGAAGAACTCATGATGTTTGTAGTTACAGCAGTAGCCACTGTTTTGGCCAGGTTATAAAACGTAATTCCTGAGATCTGGTCTCAGAAAGATGGGAGATAGAAAGAATCCCATGCAGACGTAAGAAAGAAAGATGAGTTGAGAGAAGCACTGTGCTTACTAGGAAGTACCAAATGCCACTCCACCCTGGACCACATATGAGGTTCCTATGCTGACCTATTTAATACTTCTGAAGTGCTCAAAGGTGAGTCCTTACGTTGCCCTCTCCACCTTGTTTCCCGTCTTCCCTTCAAGGGATATTTACAGATCCTATGGATTATCTCCTGACAATACGGTTATCTAATTGCCCTTCTTTAATATTCTTCTTCAGATCTGAAAACATTTCACTGTTTCTGTCTGCAGACTTTGGCCAGAAGAATTTTTTTCCTACATTGACTCATCTAAGTCCTACTTGTTTTACAACATGACAGCCTAAATTTGAACGAGGAGATTTTACATATAATCTTCAGGAAAGCTTCTTCATTAGCATTTTCAAGCAAGCACTGAAGCGTTTTCTCTTACCTCAACAGATGGTGGTGTTATTTTATAGGCATGGAAATCAGTGCTTCATTTCTCAACAACAGTAAGGTCTCCAGCACTGAAATGTTTCAATACTTTGTTGTGGGCTTTAAGCACAAGTCCACAAATGCATTTAATACTTAAATCATGCCCAATGCCTTGCACATAGGTGGAGCTCAGTGACATGGCTATTGGATAACTGAATGAATGGATTAATCAATCAACCAAAGCGTATATATATATATATATATATATACACATATATATATATATATATATATATTTATTTTAAATTGCATTTTAGGTTCTGGGAAAAATGCAAAGAACATGCAGGATTGTTGCATAGGTACATACATGGCAATGGGATTTGCTGCCTCCGTCCCCATCACTTATATCTGGTATTTCTCCCCATGTTATCCCTCCTCAACTCCCTACCCCCCACTGTCCCTCCCCTAGTCCCCCCTGACAGACCTGAGTGTGTGATGCGCCCCTCCCTGGGTCCATGTGTTCTCATTGTTCAACACCCGCCTATGAGTGAGAACATGTGGTGTTTGATTTTCTGTTCTTGTGTCAGTTTGCTGAGAATAATGGTTTCCAGGTTCATCCACGTCCCTACAAAGGACACAAAGTCATTGTTTTTTATGGCTGCATAGTATTCCATGGTGTATATGTGCCACATTTTCCCTGTCCATTCTATCATCGATGGGCATTTGGATTGGTTTCAAGTCTTTGCCAAAGCATATTTTTACGCAGCCTATAATTCATTACATCATTTTGACAGACATGTCTGCCAGGCTGCAACATCTTTTGAATTGGCTACAGATGAAAACGTTGAAACTGGACCTCTTTTAGTAGCCAAATAGTCTCCATGCCTGTTTGTTTATGTTTCACAGATGCCCATAGAACAGAAATTATCTAAATTCATCCAGCATCCACAAAATGGATGGTCAAGGCAGCACACCATGGGCATAGCAACTGACAGGTAAGTATTTATTGCCTCTCCACAGAAGTTTCCTGAATGGAAAATAAAACTCGTGGGCAACTTTCATAAAATTTGTTTTTATAGCATTATAAAATACATCTTCATGTAGCAAATGATAAAACATATATAAAATAAAAAAAATTTAAACCCACTCCTCAACTCCTTTCCTTCCCCCCACCTCCTCATACCCAATTCAAAAGGCTACAAAGATTACCATTATCAAGAGATAGATCTTATCCTTTTACACATTTTCTATGCACACATGTTCTTTTCCTTTATATAACTAGCTATACTACACATTTTCTGCAACTTGCCATATTTAGTTAACAGAAAGTTGTAGACATGATTCCATGTCAGTATAGAGAGATGTGCTTTTTTTCTCTCTAATGACTTTCACATATGGCATTTTAAGTTGCTTCCAGTTTTTTTTGCTATGAATTAACAGCACTTTGTGACCATTTTTATACATATAACTTTGTACAATAATTTGTAGAATAAAGTTCTAGAAGTAGAATTGCTGAGATAAAGGGTAGACACATTTAACATTGTGATTGATATTGCTAATTGACCTTAAAAAATGGTTGTACCAATTTATATTCTCAGAAATTATTTTAATTGGTAAATTTTCCTGAAAATAAAGGTGGAAAAGATGGAGAATGGAAACCAGGAAACTTGACTTGGGAGGTACAGCAAAAAAGCCATAAAAACAATAGTGAAGTCACTTCACCATCTTGCCTCTGCTGGACTTGCTGAGCTTGATGTGCAGTACCAAAGAACTGAGTGAACAATCTGCTGGTTAATAAACACTTCTCAGCAAGTCAGGACTTGTGAAGTCAGTTTCTCAGTAATAGATACTTAAAAAAAATAGAAGGCTTGAAGAGAGAATATCTTCTAGTCTACCTATCTGATTTTGTTCAAGGATCTCTGTACTTCACTCCAGGAGATGAGAGGGCTTTTGGACAAGGCTTTCTTTCAAAAACAACAAGTACAAAATGTTTGAGTGATGGTAATTTAATTCTAACACCCCTCAGAATTCTCAGAACAAACAAGATCCAGTGCAATAGATGATTGAGTCATTCTGACAAAATGGAGTTTAGGGGACTGACTTCGGTAGATTGGCTCTTTCTGGCCTTCCTGAGCTATATTAATAAAAATCTCATGGAGCCTCTTAACCCTGTGCTTGTCAAGCTCTGAAGAAATCCATTACCATTGTCCTGCTTGAATTTTCCAAGAACGGAATGAAAAGATATCTGATCCCAAGATAAAATCCCATAAGTACCATCACCTGCTGCCAAGAAACTTTCTTCTTGAAAAGTAGGAATGAAAATTAAGTGTGTAAAGGAAAAACAAATGCAAGAAGCAGGAAAACTTGCTGCTGGTATTTTCTTAAAAGGATCACCTTCAATGTTAGAAAAACTAGCAACTCCATTTGCAAACCCTCCCGCTTTTCTGAAGTCATTGTCTGCCATATTTTTTCCTCTTTTGAGAAAACAGTTTTAGTAATTCATTTCCATGATCCCTATGCTGTTCATATCAACCTGATGAGTTGCCTGTCAATCATACAAATGAGAAATATCTAGGACATACAGACCAATTCTCATTATTCACAGTAGTTATGATCCATAAAGTTGTTGCAAACACTGAATTCAAGAATACTAAACTCTGAGTTCTAATTTGATTGCACTGCGGTCTGAGAGACTATTTGTTGTGATTTCTGTTCTTTTGCATTTGCTGAGGAGTGATTTACTTACAATTATATGGTCAATTTTAGAGTAGATGTGATGTGGTGCTGAGAAGAATGTATATTCTGTGGATTTTGGGTGGAGAGTTCTGTAGATATCTATTAGGTCCACTTGGTACAGATCTGAGTTCAAGTTCTGGATATCTTTGTTAATTTTCTGTCTCGTTGATCCGTCTAATATTGACAGTGGAGTGTTAAAGTCTTCCACTATTATTGTGTGGGAGTCTAAGTCTCTTTGTAGGTTGTTAAGAACTTGCTTTATGTATCTGGGTGCTCCTGTATTGGGTGCATATATATTTAGGATCGTTAGTTCTTTTTGTTGCATTGATCCTTCTACCACTGTGTAATGCCCTTGTCTCTTTTGATCTTTTTGGTTTAAGGTCTATTTCATCAGAGACTAGGATTGAAACTCCTGCTTTTTTTTTGCTCTCCATTTGTTTGGTATAAATTCCTCCATCCCTTTATTTTGAGCCTATGTGTGTCCTTGCACATGAGATGGGTTTCCTGAATACAGCACACCATATAAAGTCAAGATGGGTCTTGACTTTTTATCCAATTTGCCAGTCTGTGTCTTTTGATTGGGGCACTGAGCCTGTTCATATTAAAGGTTAATATTGTTATGTGTGAATTTGATCCTGCCATTTTGAGGCTAGCTGGTTGTTTTCCCTGTTAGTTGATGCAGTTTCTTCATTTTGTTGATGCTCTTCACTATTTGGTATGTTTTTCGAGTGACTGGTACTGGTTGTTCCTTTCTGTGTTTAGTGCTTCTTTCAGGAGCTCTTGTAAGGCAGGCCAGGTAGTGATGAAATCTCTCATCAATTGCTTGTCCATAAAGGATTTTATTTCTCCTTCACTTATGAAGCTTAGTTTGACTGGATATGAAATTCTAGGTTGAAAGTTCTTTTCTTTAAGGATGTTGAATATTGGCCCCCATTCTCTTCTGGCTTGTAGGGTTTCTGCAGAGAGATCTGCTGTGAGTCTGACAGGCTTCCCTTTGTGGGTAACCTGACCCTTCTCTCTGGCTGCCCTCAGCATTTTTTCCTTTATTTCAACCTTGGTGAATCTGATGATTATGTGCCTTGGGGTTGCTCTTCTTCAGGAATATCTTTGAGGTGTTCTCTGTATTTCCTGGACTTGAGTGTTGGCCTGCCTTGCTAGGTTGGGGAAGTTCTCCTGGATAATATCCTAAGGAGTGTTTTCCAGCTTGGATTCATTCTCTCCATCACATTCAGGTACACCTATCAAATGTAGATTAGGTCTTTTCACATCATCCCATATTTCTTGGAGGCTTTGTTCATTTCTTTTCACTCTTTTTTCTCTAATCTTTCCTTCTCATTTTATTTCATTGAGTTGATCTTCAATCTCCGATATCCTTTCTTCTTAGTCCATTCAGCTATTGAAACTTGTGTATGCTTTGCGAAATTCTCATCCTGTGTTTTTCAGTTCCATTAAGTCATTTATGTTCTTCTCTAAGTTGGTTATTCTAGTTAGCATTTTGTCTAACCTTTTTAAAATATTCTTAGTTTCCCTGCATTGGGTTAGAACATGTTCTTTTAGCTCAGAGAAGTTTGTTATTACCCACCTTCTGAAGCTGCTTCTGTCAATTCATCAAACTCATTCTCCATCCAGCTTTGTTCACTTGCTGGTGAGGAGTTGTGATCCCTTGGAGGAAGAGAAGCATTCTGGTCTTTGGTGTTATCATCCTTTTTGCACTGGTTTATTCCCATCTTCATGGATTTATCTCCCTGTGGTCTTTGTAGTTGGTCACTTTCATATGGGGTCTTTGAGTGGGAGTCCTTTTTGTTGATATTGAAGCTATTTCTTTCTGTTTTTTAGTTTTTCTCCTAACAGGTCCCTTTGCTGCAGGACTGCTGGAGGTCCACTCCAGACCCCGCTTGCCTGGAAATCACCTGCAGGGACTGCAGAACAGTAAGAGTTGCTGCCAGTTTCTTCTGTTATCTTTGTCCCAGAATGGTACTCACCAGATGTCAGCCAGAGCTTTCCTTTATGAGGTACCTCTTTGGATCTACAGGTGTGGGAGAGCTACTTGAGGAGATAGTTTATCCCTTATCAGAGCTAAAGTGCTGGTACATTTAAATCTGCTGCAACTGAACTCATAACTGCCTCTTTTCCCAGGTGCTCTGTCCTGGGAAGGTGTGGCTTTATTTATAAGTTCCTGACATGCTGCTACCTTTTTTCAGAGATGCCCTGCCCAGAAAGGAGGTAGTCTAGCCACACTCTGCCAGCTGAGGTGTTGCTGAGCTGCTGCAGCCTCTTCCCAGCTGCTGTGTAACTTCCTTGCAGCTTTGTTTAGAGGTACAGTTAGAACTGCCTCAGTAATGGCTGTCTGACTCAGTGATGTTGGACTGCCTCAGTAATAGCGGATTGCCTTGGTAATGGTGGACTGCCTAATCAATGGGAGATTTCCTCAGTAATGGCAAATTGCCTCAGTAATGATGGACTGCCTCAGTAGTGGTGGACTGCCTCGGTAATGGCAGATAGTCTTCCTCCCACAGAGCTGGGCTGTCCTGGGTCCGGCTGCACTTGCTGTGAAACTCTGAATCCATAGTGTTTCAGATTGCTGGTCTTTGTGGGGGTGGGACCTGCTGAGCCAGATCACCTGGCTTCCTATTTTCAGCCCCCTCCTTTTCAGCTGAATGGGCAGCTCTGTCACCCAGGCCATTCCAGGCACCAGTTGAAACGGCTGCCGAGATTTGTGTGAGTTTTTGTGTGGAAACCTGCAGCACCAGCTGAAAGAGCCGTGCTCAAAACTTGTAGCACTTTTCAGCCCAGGAATCTCCTGGTTTGTGGGCAGCACAAACTGTGGGAGAAGCACAGTGTCTGAACCAGAGTGCTGGACTGAATGGACAAGTCCCCGATGGCCTCCCTTGGGAAGGGAGGGGGTTCCTCTGTGGACTGCACTTCCAGGGTGAGGCAGCACCTTACCCTGCCTCTGCTTGCCCCTCTTGGATTAACACACTATGCAAACAGAGCCATTGAGATGCATCTGGTACCTCATTTGGAAACAGTGATAACTCACCCTCTGTTTTTGTTTCTCTCACTAGGGACTTCACTCCAGAGCTGTTCCTATTTGGCCACCTTGGATCTATCCCCTTGATATACACATCTTAACATGAACTCAGATAATTTCCTGCCATGAAATAGAAGATAGTCTATATATGCCTTGAGAATTTTTGTGTTTACCTGTTTTATTTTTATGCTTCCTATAAAGAAACTAGAAATTTATTAAAATTCCTTGGAAGCATTTGATGAGCTACAATTGATTTTTTTTGATATACAATATTCTGGTCTCATTTCTCAGGAGGTGGAAGTTTACTTGAGATAGCGTGAAGATAGTTACACGTTATACAGAAGATATAACATGCCAAAGGCAATGGAATTAAAGTAGCATATACTCACTAATATATTAGTGTAGTAACTAAATAGTTTTAGTATCAAACTCTGTTTCTTTGTTTTTGTTTTTGAGATGGTGTCTTGCTCTGTCACCAGGCTGGAACACAGTGGTGCAATCTCAGCTCACTGCAACCTCCGCCTCCTAGGTTCAAGTGATTCTCCTGCCTCAGCCTCCTGAGTAGCTGGGACAACAGGGGTGCACCACCATGCCCAGCTAATTTTTGTATTTTTAGTAGAGACAGATTTTCACCATTTTGGCCAGGATGGTCTCTATCTCTTGACCTCATGATCCATGTGCCTCAGCCTCCCAAAGTACTGGGATTACAGGTGTTAGCCACTGTACCTGGCCAGTATTCTTAATTCTGTGATAAAACTGAGATGTGACTTATCGTTGGATGTAAGTGAACAGAACTACTAACCATAATAACACAAACAGGGACAGACACATCAAAGTAAGCACATCAGCAGAGCGTCTAAGTTCATTTATGAAAGCAAAGTGAACCTACTGAAAGCATTAAAAAGATCTGTGAAAATATTTAAAACTATGAATAGGAACACCAGCCAGGTCAGAAACTGGGAAGTTTGGGAAAAGGTACAGATGCTTTGTGTGAGATACATAGGGTGAGTAGTTCAAGATAAATGATGTGAACAATGCAAGGAAGTTGAAGGCTTCTTACGGGGGCAAGCTTAGGACCTGGAAGACAAATCTCAAAGAATCAGACTCAGTACAAATCACAAGGAAACAAATTATGCCTGCCAGTATATAACCACACAGAAGGCAAAAGCTGAGATTCCTCAATAAGGAACAACAGAGTAGTACTGAGACTTCAAATAGGCTGTTATTACAATGAAATATTGTTCAAATATTTTCTTTACCTTCCTTTTCCATTTCAGTTCCCCATAGGAAATGTGCCTACATGGTGAAATATGCTAGGTTTGTCAATAAGGAGGATCTCACAGTCTTCTGAGAAAGATTTTGAGCCAAGAGAAGGGAAAAGTGAATATTTGCCAATATCTTTCTTGCCTCAGGTATCTCTGATGGGAAGATCTATGAGACATTTTACCCATATTTACTATTGTTAAGTTCTTAGGAAGATATATAGGTATAGATATATACAAATATATGCAGGCACTGAACGAAAGATCATTGTCATGCCATGAGAAAATAACCACTTTTTTCCCCAAGGCAGTTCAATTTTCTAGGTGCCTGCATTTGGCATGGCACAAACTTTTATAGTATTTTTACATTGATTGGTTCACTTAACATAAAAGAAACTCTAGAAGACTCCAAGTTTCACTAGAAAAATCTGATTTCAAGAAAGCCTCAAGTAGCCTTCTACTAATGGAATATCTGCAACTTTTCTAAGCTTCATAAATACACATTTTGATTTTAGAGAGTTTCTCATCACTATAATTTTATAAAAATGCAGACAGGGTAGAGAGCTAATTTTCATAATAGCTATGGATACAAAAATAAATACAAATGCATATATATTCCAACAAAAGCATTTGGAGATATATACAAATAAAAGGGCCCATAGGTATATAAACAAGATCATTTCAGGGAAGATAAAGATAAAACGTGAAGTTAGGCCTTGATTACAAAATTTAAGTTGTTGGGAAGTGAGTTAATAGAAGAAATATTTAATGGACAGTGAAGCAATCAAAGGACATTAGAATTATTTTAAAAATTTAAAAAATGAAACTAAATTACGCTATATAGTAACAATAACAGAATCTGGTATATACAATCTTTTTTCTTTAAAATTTAATAAATTGGCCAATACAGGAGTACGGTCTTTTGTGAAAATGTAATCAGAAGTAATATTGCATACATATATATTTAAGCATTTAGAATCGCAGTATTTAAATGATTACATCAACGGATTTACCATTTAGTGGGGGAGTGTCTGCTTTAAGTAGTCAAAAAATAATTCTTACCTCATTGATCAAAAATTGGAGCTGTAGGACAGCTGCACCACTTTCATGTTGGCAATAGCAATCAACACCAGGTCTCCCGAGTCTAATATAATAAAAGTCAAGGATTCTAACATTTAAATTAGCACCAATATTAATGAGCAAAGGAGAAACTAATTTATCAAGAGACATTTTGCTTTCCAGTTTCCCTTATTTTTATAAATAAAAAGTTGAAAAATCTTAGTCTTAGTAGAGGCAAATTAAATTTTATAGCTCAGATTGCCTAATATTCCAGCAATTTGAAAAATTTGAAGGAAAAAAACCCAGAAATTTGAAAGACAGCAGCTTTGTTCCATGAAGTTAATTAAACAAGAATTAAGAATCCAGATACATCTTATTTCATTTAAGATTTTTTAATTGGCTGAACACTCTTTTCACTAAAATAAATTCAAAATGAGTCAATAATTTAACATAATTAAATAAGATGAGTTTTAAAAGACATAGGTAAATAGGTTGATAATCTTCACATATCAAAAATCTTCTAAGTATAATTTAAAAATCAGAGTTCATAAAGAAATAGGTTGATATATTTGACTATATGAAAATATAAAATACCTACATAAAAAACATGATAAATAAAATAAGAAAACTAGAAAATAAATAGTAACAAGTTATCTACACTACACAAAGAGTTATAAAATATATAAAAAAGAGAGAAAAAAAGGAGGAGGAATGGAGGTAAAAAATGAGAATGAGAAAGCACCAGGTAACAAAATTTACTTACATATTCTATACTAAAGGAACATACATATATATGTATATGTATGTATATTTACTCATTTGTTTGCTTGCATAAATATATAAAGTAGATGAAAGTCTCCACTTATGGTCATAATGAAAAAGTGTGGGCCAGATTTATTCACCACCTAAAACAATTACAAATCTGTACAAAATTTATGTAACAAGTTTTAAGACACTGTATATCAGGTAGAGAATGACAATGATCCCCAAAAGAGAGAAAATGTAAAAGGAAAGGCTTATGATAACCCCAGTTTACTGCCTGGAGAGCAATTCCAGGCTCCAGCACAAGGAAGGGAAACCCAGATAAAATCTAGCAGGCCTACTGAGTGAGGAGACAGAACTAACAAGCTAGGGAGGCCAGGAACAACTAGAGTTCGTAGGGTTGAGTAGCAAAGAAGAAAATGTGACACATAAAAATTGCTCTAGAGATTTGCAGGAGGGTCCTCCTTACATCTTTAAGTACTAATGAAGGAATAAGTTTGAAGAAACTACCTCAGACTGAGGAAAAAACAAACCAAGAATAAAAAGAATTCTTTTTGAAGAATAAATCAAGAAAACAAACCAAAAACAAAGAAAGTTTATATTGAGACAAGAATTTTTCACATTCCCACCAGCAAAATTGCAAAGCCTCAGAATTCACATGACATCATGCAAAGTACTCAGAGAATATTATCTCAGCATGAGGAAAAATTCTTCCCTAAGATAAACACTTCTCTGGTTCTGCTTACCAGTGCTTAAAACCAGGTTACAAAAAGGATCAAACTGTTTCCATATAACTTAACTACATAATAAACAAAGATGAAGAATAATTCAAGAAATACAAAAACATTTAGCACCCCAAAAAATAAATACAAGAGGTATAAATTTAATGCAAAGAAGCAAAAAATATAACTGATAAGGAGAAATATCAATAGAAAGAGGTGCAGAAATAGAAGAGCATAGAAATAATAGAGAGAGTAAAACATTTATTATACTACATTGCATATGTTCAAAAAGGTAGAGAGAAGACTGATTATGTTAAGTAGATATACAGATCTATCAATCCACCTATCTACCTATCTCAAGTAGAATATCTAAAGATTTTTTATAAAATACATTGAGTATTGGTGAACTTGAAAATATGTCAATAGAAACTATCCAAAAAATAACACAGAGAGAAAAATAACTGAGAAGCAGGGGAAGAACAGCACACCAATGAACTGTGGATCAATGTAAAATGGCCTAATTAGTTGTAATTTCAGTAATAAAGAAGAGAAAGGGGAGGGAAAGGAGAGAGAAAATATATTTTAAAATAATGACCAAAATTAAATTTTTTAAAAAATGAAAGTGAAATAAAGACACTTTTTAGACACATAAAACTGAAATAATTCATCATGAAAAAGCCTGCACTAAAAGGAATGTTAAGGGAAATCTTTAGGCAAAAGGGAAATGATATCAAATAGTATCTGAATATACAAAAAAAGAACACTAAAAATGATAAATATAAGGGTAAATATAAAATACAAGTTATCTTTAAAAGATAATTTACTGTTTGAAACAAAAATAATAATAGTACATTTGTGGTTTATAACATGTAGAAGCAAAATGATGTTAACAATAGCACAAAGGCTAATAGGAGGGGAAATAGAAACTTTACTATTATTCATAAAGTAGTATAATATTAATTGAAGGTAAACTTTGACAAGGTACAGCTGTATACTATTAATATAAACCAAAAGGCAATCACTAAGAATATTATAGCTAATTAGCCAACAAAGGAGACAAAATGAAATCATAAAAAATTTTGACACAAAATAAGTCAGAACATTGTCGGGGGGAGGACTAAGAACTAGTAAGATAAATAGAAAACACAAAGCAAGATGGTAGGTTTATATTCAGCCATACGAATACCACACTAAATGTAAACAATATAAACACCACACTTAAAATGCAGTGATTGTCAGACCAGATCAAAAAGCAAGACCTAAGTATATGCTTTGTAAGGAAACCTCCTTTAAATATATACAAATAGGTTAAAAGGTAAAGCATACAAAATTATACACCATGCTAAAATTAAGACATAGATGGAAAAATATGTTAATATACAGTTAAGTTGATTTAAGAACACAGAACATTACCAAAATTAAAAGTGGTCATTTCATAATAATAAATGGGTCAAATTATTAAAAAGACAAAAAAATCCAAAGTATATGCCTAATTACACAGCTTAAAATACATGATACAAAAATGAGAGAAACACAAAGAGTAACAGATGAATTCACAATTATAGTTGGACTTTTTAACACCCCTCTCTCAATAACTAATATAAGACAAAATCAGTAACAATGAAGAAGATTTAAGTAAAAGACTATCAATTAACTTGACCTAATTGGCATTTATAGAACACACCACCCAAAAAGAGCAGAATACATACTCTTCTGAAGAATTAAAGAAACAATTACTAAGAGATAAACTATTTTGAATTATATAATAAGCATCATGTACCCAAGAACTTAAAGTATAATTTAAAAGATACCAAAAAAAAGCATCAAAGCATTTAAAAGTATTAAAATCATAAAGAGTATCTTTTCTGACCATAATTGAATTGGAAATTAACAACATCCAGAAAACCCTCCAAATGTTTGAAAATTAAATTACAAACTACTAAATAAACATTAATATAAAAGAAATCATAAGAGTAATTAGATAATATTTTAATAAATAAAAACATAAGTGTGAGATGCAGCTAAAGCAGCACCTTGAAAAAAATTTAGAGCTTTTACTACCTATATTAGCAAAGAAAAAAGGTCTTAAATTATGTAAGCTTTCATCTTAGCATGCTAGAAAAAGAAGAGCAAATTAATTTCAATATCAGAAAAAAAGAAAACAATAATAAAAAGAAATCAATAAATCTAAACAGATTAACAATTAAAAAATCAGTGAAATCCAAAGCTGGTTTATAAAATTCAATGAAATTAATAAAGCTTTTAGCCAGAGTGATCAAGGTAAAAAGAAAGAACACATTTTTTAAATAAGGAAAGAATAAATATTACCATAAAAGCTTTAGACATTAAAGACAACCAATATTATTTTTAAAAATATGCCAATAAATTTGATAATCTAAATAAAATGGACAAATTCCAAGGAAAACATAAATTACACAAAGAGAAGCAGGAAATTTAACAGCACTATACAAAATTAATGGAACTGAATTCTAATTTAAATTCATCCCTCAAAGAAAACTATAGGTCAAGATACCATCACTTATAAAATCTATGATACATTTAAAGGAAAAAATAATACCAATTTTATAAAATTCCTGCAGAAAATTCAGAGGCAGAAAAATTTTCTGACTCATTCTATAGAAATTCTTTTACTCTAAATCCAAATCATGACAAAATATATCACAAAACAAGAAAACCTCAGAGTAATATATCTCTCATGAACACAGATTCAAAAAATACCAATCAAAATGTTGGCAAGTTGAACACTACAATACATAAAAGAATTATAGTGCTTTGTAAGGGCAAGGTAGCAGGATCACTGAAGGCCAGGATTTCCAGATCAGCCAGGGCAACACAGCAATACCCCATCTCTACAAACTAAAAATAAAATTAGCTGGGTTCAGTGGCACATACCTGTGGTTCCACATAGTAAGGAGACTGAGGCAAGAAGATTGGTTAAGTGCAGAAGTTTAAGGTTATAGTGAGCTATGATCACACCTCTGCACTCCCACCTGGATGACAGTGAGAACCTGTCAAAAAAAAAAAAAAAAAAAAAAAAGCCAAGTGTTGTGGCTCGCTCCTGGAATCCCAACACTTTGAGAAGCCAAAGCAGGATGACTGCTTGAAGCCAGGAGTTTGAAACCAACCTAGCCAACATAGTGAGATCCCATTTCTACAAATAAGATTTTTGAAAGATTAGCTATGCATGATGGTGTATGCCTGTAGTCCCAGCTACTCAGTAGGCTTTGATGGGAGGATTGCTTGAGCCCAGGAGTTTGAGGCTTCCATAAGCTCTGAACAAACCAGTGAAATCAAGCATGGATGACAGAGAAAGACCTCATCTCTAGAAAATATATATTTTTAAAAATTTTTTTGAAAGAATTATATAATATCACCAAGTGGGATTTATGCCAGGAATGCAATGTTGGTAGAACATTAAAAAAAAAAATCAATCAATGTAAGACACCCTATTAACTGAAAATAAAGCCAATCATTTTGACAGATGAAGAAAAAACATTTGACAAAATTTAAGACGATTTCATAATAAAATCTCCCAGTAAACTAGGAAAAGGGAACTTCCTCAATTTGATTAAGTGCATTTAAGGAAAATGTGTACATTATTCTTAAGAGCAAGAGGAACAATACTTTCCACCTAAAATGATGAATAAAGCAAGAATCTTCTATCATTATTTATATTTACTAACATGCTTGACATCAGAAGTACTAGGCAAGTGCATTAAGGTGAGAAAAATAAATAAAAGCCATGCAGGCTGGAAAGGAAGACAACTCTATTTGCAGAAAACACAAAATTTATATTGAAAAACCATAAGAAAGCCATAGAATGCTAATGAAACAAATAAGTGAGTTGTAGGATGTAAAATCAATTTAAAAGATGGAGTCTCACTCTTGTTGCCCAGGCTGCAGTGCACTGGCACAATATTAGCTCACTACAACCTCTGCCTCTTGAGTTCAGGCGATTCTTCTGCCTCAGGCTCTTGAGTAGCCAGGATTACAGGCGTCTGCTACAATGTCAGCTGATATTAGTAGTTTTACTAGAGGCAAGGTTTCACCATGTTGGCTAGGCTGGTCTCAAAACCATGATGTCAAGGGATCCGCCCACCTTGGCCTCCCAAAGGGCTGGGATTACAGGGGTGAACCACCATGGCCAGCCCCCAAATTTTAAAATCTATTGTATTTCTATTTACTAACAAAGACCAATTATACAGACTTTAACATCCCATTGTCAATATTAGACAGATCAACCAGACAGAAAATTAACAAGGATATTCAGGAGTTGAACTCAGACCCATAACAAGCAAACCTAATAGACTATTTACAGAACTCTCCACCCCAAATCCTCAGAATATTCATTCTTCTCAGCACCACATCACACCTACTCTAAAATTGACCACATAATTGGAAGTAAATCACTCCTCAGCAAATGCGGTCTCAACAAATGTGGTCTCTCAGACCACAGTGCAATCAAGTTAGAACTCAGAATTCAGAAACTAACTCAGAACTGCACAGCTTCATGGAAACTGATAAACTGGCTCTTGAATGTGGACTGGATGAACAATGAAATGAAGGCAGAAATAAAGATGTTCTTCGAAACTAAGAACAAAGACACAACATACCAGAATCTCTGGGACACATTTAAAGCAGTCTCTAGAGGAAAATATATAGCAATAAGTGCCCACATGAGAAGCAAGGAGAGATCTAAAATTGACACCCTATCGTCAAAATTGAAAGAGCTAGAGGAGCAAGATTAAAAAAA
>CAUYQU010016716.1:0-30893 GCA_963574635.1 Cheracebus regulus | reverse complement strand
TTTTCCCAGGTGCTCTTTCCCAGGAAGGTGGGGGCTTTATTTATAAGTCCCTGATGGGCCGCTGCCTTTTTTCAAAGATGCTCTGCCCAGCGAGGAGGGAGTCTAGTGACACAGTCTCCCTGCAGAGGCCTTGCTGAGCTGCTGTGGGCTCTGCTCAGTTCAAACTTCCTGACTGTTAAAACTACCTAGTCAAGCCTCGACAAGGACTGATGCCCCTCCCCCCACCAAGCTCAAACATCCTTGGCTGAGCTCAGGCTGCGAGAATTTCAAGCCAGTGGATCTTCATGGGGATGGGACCTGCCAAGCCAGATCACTTGGCTCCGTGGCTTCAGCCCCCTTTCCAGGGGAGTGAATGGTTCTGTCTTGCTGGTGTTCCAGGCACTACTGGGCTATAAAAACCCAAACTGCTGTGGCTAGCTCAGTGTCTTCCCAAACAGCCACCCAGTTTTGTGCTGGAAACCCAGGGACCCTGCATTGTAGGCACCAGAGGGAATCTCCTGGTCTGCAGGTTGTGAAGACCATGAGAAAAGTGCAGTATCTGGGCTGCAGTGTAGGGGACAGTCCCTAATGGCTTCCCTTGGCTTGGAGAGGGAATTCCCTGGCCCCTTGTGCTTCCTGAGTGAGGCAATGCCCTGCCCTGCTTTGGCTAGCCCTCCTTGGAGATCACCCACCTTCTCAAAGAGGCTTTCCTGATCCTTCTCTGAAATAGCACGTTCCAGCACCAGTTACTTCCCACGTTCTCACCTGGCTTTACTTTTCTTTGCTGAACTTACCACCACCTGAGATGAGGTGAACTAGGTACCTGAGTTGGAAATGCGGAGATCACCTGCCTTCTGTGTTGATCTCACCTGGGAGCTGCACACCAGTGTTGTTCCTATTCGGCCATCTTGTCAGCAATCGGAAACTCTCTTTTCGACCGTTGTAAATACCTGTGGAATAAACACTCCCCTCACAAAATGTGGACATGTCCATTTGCTGGGAGAGGTTCCCTTATTTTCTTTTCTAGTCAATGGCCCCCTGCCCCAGAGGCAATCACTGTTTTGATTTCTATCACAAGATACTTTTTAAAATTGATGTTTAACTGTGGTTATTCAATATATACTTTTCTATGAAGTCCTTAATCTTACCCTTTCATTTCTGTGAAAGCCTGTATTTCCCCAGCACACATGCTCACATGTATTACTGCTATTTCCCGTGAGTTTTAGGCTCTCCCCTGAGAATATCTTCAGAAGGGGGATGGGGAAGAGAAGGGCTCTGCATATCCATGGTGGAGAATTAAACTCATTATTTAAGCAAAGGCTCGTGAAGGTGTTCTCTAGCTTTCTGATATTTAGAAAATGAGTGACTTACAACTTTCAGTAAACTCACTTCACCGCCTTTCAGTTAATTATTTCAGAGGAAGATAGAAATCACAGCCTCACATCAGGCTTGTCTGTAGGTAATCATTGACTCAGACATTTGGATTGAAAGAGTGCTCAGGGCAAATGAGCATTCTTGTGGGTAGATACATCTAGTCATAAACACGTTTGACTTGGCAGCCTGTGTTTTTTGTGCTGCAAGAAGGGGAAGAGGAGGCAACCCACGGGCACTTGAGCTCAAGCTTCAGTTTCGTCATCTGTAATGTAAATGAAGCGAATTTCCATTTAGATTTGGCTGGCATTACGTCTTCCTTTCCCATTGTATCTCATTGAGTGCTCAAATCACTTCTGTAGGGGTAGGCATTCTTCCCATTTTACAGATGATGAAACTAAGGCCAGTGGAGGCTAAGCAACTAGTGAGAGGTAGCATCATATTAATATCCTCCCATTTGCCCTCCAGTGCTGCTCTAAAGATCCAGTGAGATAACAAACAAGAAAGGGCCCTGGGAGCTGTGCTGGTAAGTTTTCACACCTGCCAACCCCTGCCAGCTCCCAGCAAAGTGTGTAACTAAGAAGAGCGGAAAATATTTACCAAGCAGATATGTTGGTTGTCATCATCACCGTCATCCTTGCTACTCCCACTGATTGTTAATTGTGTGTCAGGCATTGCGCTGGGTGTTGATTATACATTAGTTTCACTGGGAGACTGAAGACCTTTGATCTTGGCCAATAATCTGGCCATTGGTCACCACCTCACTGACTCCAACATCCTTTTACCCTCTCCAGCCTTAAAGCCTCCCCCTGTTTTGAGAACGTCCACTTGCTGTTCCTCCTTCCTGAGACTGTCCTTCCACAGGGAGTTTCTGTGTCCTGCACCCTCATTTTACTCCAGTCTTCGCTCAGAGGCTTTCCTGATCCTTCTCTGACATAGCACCCCCGCCCACCCTGGTTACTTCCCACATTCTCACCTGTCTTTACTTGTCTTTACCACCTGACCCTAAGTATATATCTGTTTGTGAACTGTCAATTTCCTCCATTTGAGTGTAAGCTCGGTGAGGACAGGGACCTCCCTTCATTTGTCCTCTGCTGCTTCCATTGCCTAGCACAGTGCCCAGCACACAGCAGGGCCCTGATCAGGATGTGTTGTTGGTGAATAGCAGCAGAAGCCACTACTGTCACTGAGCACAGGGGAATGCCTGCAGTCTCCACAACTTATCCTTATTCCTGTGTACACATCACTGGGGGCTCTTGGGCCCATGGACCTGGAAGGAGACTCTCTAATGCAGGGTGGCCTGGGGACCCAGTGAATGAACCTTTCAGAGAGAACTGTGACTGGCCCCTCATAAACGCTCTACTCTGGAACCCAGCTGGGCTTACTGGTGGCCCCATGCTGGACAGGCATCTCTGTGGATGGGCTCAGAAACTTCCAACACTTCTGTCAGAGCAGATCATGGGACAGCCAAGTGCAGACAGGAAAACCAAGGAAACACAGTGGAATAAAACCAAACAAGCTGGTGGAAAAGCAAGGGAGATAGTGCATGAGTGAGTCCTGGGGCTACTCTGAGGGAAACAATCGTTTGCAGGGAGCAAGTAGCAGCTAAATAATGGCATTAATTCGCCTTCTCTGTCTAGTGCCCTCTGGGCCACGAGATACCATTTAGGGAGCGTTTCCCAAGACAGTCCACTGACTTCGTGGGGAGTTAATGACCCTCATCAACTGCATTCAGCTTCTGGGTCTGCAGGGGTCAGAGCACTCTGGAAGATTTCATGGCCTGGACTGTGCTGTCCTGACAGATACTAAGTAACTGCAGCTGGGAGTGGGACACAGGGGACAAGGTGGCGGCAGGTGTGCATCTTTGCACCTGTTCACCTCCTCCTTGGAGCCCTCCTGGTCTTTATGGTCTGCCCAATCCTCACCAAGGTGGCGGGGAGGGAGGTGCCTAAGGCTACTGTGACCGTGTGTGGAGTCACCATTGCCAGCCTCTGTCCACTTCACCAGGAGTCATGGGTGGCTTGATTTAGAATTCATATCTTCCTTCCTCTTCCCCTGCTACTAGTTATTTCTGGAATTTGTGAGGATGGGATTAATTCTGTAGGAGTATGTTGGGCCTGCTTGCCTGTGTTTTATTTTATCATGTTTAATCTGATGAAATGGGATTAAAATAGTGTGACTCCACACCCTGACTTGCCTAAAATGGACCTACCTTATGCCTGTTGTCCTGACATAATTATTCATAGTTCACCTTTCGCTCTCAAAAGTGTCCCAGCTTGAGCAATAACCTATAGGGTCACCCTGGCTCAAATAATTATCAAAAACTGCCTGGAAGGGGAAAGAAGTCAGCCCGGGGTTTTCTGATGGAGGGAGCTTCGTCCTAACCTGGGCCTTGATCTGGCAGATGGGCCAGGCTGAGGTCTCTGTCTTTTGTGGAAAGAGCTGGCCGCTCTTCTGGATCCTGTCCCTGCCATCTCCCATAGCCCCTGCTGCCCACCTGGTCTCTTGTCACAGAGCAGCTCTGACCCTCTGTCCCCCCAACTTTGAATGCCCTGCAACCTGTGAGGGCACAGGCAGGAAAGGCCTCACCCACTCCTGGACACGATGTCTTCCTTTCAGAGCCCTTTGCCTCTTCAGCATCTCCTGGGATCACTTTCTTCTCCATCTTGTCTCCCGTCTGTTCTGAATTGCGACAAAGATGAGATCAAGAATTTGGGGACCAAACCAAGCCAGTGTGTGACAGCCGATGTGTGGCTCTGGATGAGCAGGAAAGAGGGAAGGGAAGATAAACGTGAGAGCCAGGGCAGACTTGGAGACCCTCTTGGGCACCATTGCAGATAAGGAGGTTCGGTCCAGAGGTCACTGACCATTCGCCATCCCACTGTCCAGCATCCGCTGTGGGCCGGGTGCTGTTCTCAGCGTGGAGGTAGAGTGGTGATCAAGACGCTCACCTCTGTCCTCAGAGCAAAATCATATGGAAGCACACTGAGAGGAAAGATGGCTTTCAGGATAAAGGCCATAGAGACGGTGATGCGACAGAGTGGTTGGTGGCGGGCTGCTGAGTCAAGGCTGAGTCTTTCTGTGAAGATGACGTTTGGACAGAGACACGAATGAGGAGACAGTTGGGGAGGATGCCAGGGATGGGAGCAGCCTGGCCGGGGCCAGAGGATAGGAGCTGGGGTTTGTTGAGCCGCTGGGGCTGCCAGGGAGGAGGGGCGGGGCTGGAGCGGGCAAGGCGGATGAAAGCAGCAGGACTTGGGACGTTTCTCCAAATGCAGTGGAAAGCCGCTAGAGAATTTTAAGCAGGTGGTTGACTTGAGCTGGCCACGGTGTTAAGAACAGACTTCAGGTTAGCAGAAATAGAAGTCAGGAGACCACTGGGAGGCTGTTGCAGTGCCCACGTGTCCTGGACCAGGGCATCAGTGTTGGGGAGTTAAAGAGTTGGCCTGGGATGTGTTGTGGGGGTGCTGCTAACAGGACTTGCAGAGCGATGGGCTGGGGCAAAAAAGGGACAGGAATCAGCCAGGGCCCCGTGTCTTCGCCTGGCAGATTTACTCCATAGAGCAAAGTCAGACACACAATCACACCCAACCATATTTTCATTAGTGGTATTGGTTTTAATCACCACACAGAGCTACTGTGAGGACCAAATAAAGAAGTGGATGTAAAGGCGTGCTGCAAGCTGCACCTTGTGGGCTGTTTTCTCATTGTTCAGGTAGCAGTGGGCCTTAGGCTGGTGTTTTCACAGCTTCTCCTTCTTCCTCACCCTCAGTGCCACTAACATCAACTTGGAGTTTCCCGAGGGGTGATTTAGCTTCCTCATGGTCCAGAAGCTGCCCTGACTCTTTCTCCTGGTGGCTGATGGGGGTGGGTTTCCACAATGCAAAGTGCCTACAAGCAGTCATCAAGTTCCAGCTGATCAACTCTGGGGGAGAAGGTGGTGGGCATTGGGCATAAGAGGCTATGACATCTCAGGTTTTATTCATCCTTGCAGCATGTCCTTCCAGTACTATTCACGGACTTACAGTGATTTAGAGACCCTCTGTTGGATGGGACTAATTATGTTGGTACCGGTGCTCTGGGCAGGGTTTCTCAAAGTGGGCTCCCTTGAGATACTCAATGATAAAGGGTCTGTTCCCTGGTCACCACCCTTTGGGCAGCTGCTGCACCTGCGTAGCTGTAGGCTTTCCTCTTACAGCTGACCGGTGTGTGTCTAGCCTTTTGAAAGCCCTGAGAAGCCCTGCAGTAAGAACCCTATAGAAATCTGAGTATGTCCAAAGCTGCCTTCACCATGAACCCCCAAGCCCTTACTTTACCCCTAAAGGCTGCTGCAGGGGCAGGGAGGTGTGTGTTGAGAGAGTAGGGGTCACATTCAACATCCAGCTTATTCAGGATCAGCCTTGTCCTGGGAAATCCAGGCCTTCATGGAGCATGTGAGCAGCCCCCACCTCCCCGGTTGTAAGGAGCTTACAGTCTGGCCAGGGACACAGTACTGGGGGCTGGGGGCGGGGCCCATCAACTGTGTGGAGCTGCTCAGGCTGCAAGAAGTCTGTGGCAGGGAGGAGCGGGCCTGGTTAAAGGAGGACTTAAAGGGCCCCAGAGGATAGTCTGTCCAGATAGAGGCAGGGAGTGAGGGGTGAGATGGGGTCCCTGTGCAAGGTCAGGTGGCAGGGGATGCGTTAGGGTCAGTCTGGCTGCCTGTTCAAAGCCTGCGTCCACCATGCAGGAGCTCCCTGAGGCTGGGCTGCTCCCTCGCACCTTGTGGGTTTCGGGTTCCTTATCTGAACAGAGGGTGCTGATAACAGCACCTGCCTCACCTGGTTGTGGGGAGCTTGGATGAAGGCCTGCCAGAGGACGCTCTCAGTGAATATCTGCAGTTTTCATGTAAGTTAAGCTGCTTCCTTCTCAGGTGCCTTCCTGGGATATGGGAGTCCATCTGCAGGGTGGCCGAAGAGGCCTCAGAGCTCCACAGCGGCTCACCTTAGAAATGAGGGGACCAGGCCGGGTGCGGTGGCTCACGCCTGTAATCCCAGCATGTTGGGAGGCCGAGGCAGGTGGATCATGAGGTCCGGAGTTCAAGACCAGCCTGGCCAAGGTGGTGAAACCCCATCTATACTAAAAATACAAAAATTAGCTGGGTGTGGTGGCAGGCGCCTGTAATCTCAGCTACTCAGGAGGCTGAGGAAGAGAATTGCTTGAACCCAGGAGGGAAGGGTTGTAGTGAGGCAAGATCGTGCCACTGCACTCCAGCCTGGGCGACAGAGTGAGACTCCATCTCAAAAAAGGAAAAAAAGAAATGAGGGCACTGGTGCTGGACGTGGTGGCTCACACCTGTAATCCCAGCACTTTGGGAGGCCAAGGCAGGGGGATGACAAGGTCAGGAGTTAGAGAACAGCCAGTTCGAGACCAGCCTGGCCAACATGGTGAAACCCCGTCTCTACTAAAAATACAAAACGTATCCAGGCGTGGTGCCATGCGCCTGTAGTCTCAGCTACTCAGGAGCCTGAGGCAGGAGAATCGCTTGAACCCAGGAGGCAGAGGTTGCAGTGAGCTGAGACTGCGTCACTGTACCCCAGCCTGGGAGACAGAGTGAGACTACGTTTTGAGGGGAAAAAAAAGGAAATGAGGGGTCGGGAAATGTACAGGGCCAGGACTTGCCCAGTTCGTCCCAAACTGCACCTGCTGCCCTCACCAGACCTCCAGCTGGTCTCATTCAGAGCATCTGTGTGGCTCTGAGGTGCTGCCTGGGGGCAGGAACAGGTGGGGACAATGGAGCAGCCTCCCCTCCGTGGGATGGCAGAGCCTCAGCCCTGGCCATTGCGGGCCTTCAGCAAAGGGCAAACCTGCCAGACAGACTCCCTACACATTCACACCCACACTCACATTCATAACCCTACACGAACCTCCCCCCTACACACACCCATGTACCCCCCATACACATGCACCCCCACCCACACTCAAATACCCCCACATGCACACTCACACTCATACTCCTACACACACCTCCCACGTATCCACACACATGCACCCCCATACACATGTACCCCCACACATACCCCCCAGAGCTCCCACATACTCACACATCACCCCACACACATGTACCCCCCACACGTACACTAACACCCAAACCCCACACTGTCTCACTCATGCACATTCACACACACACCCCACACACACATATACACCCCCCACTTGCACCCCCACACACATGCACTCACCCCACACCACTCATACCTCCACACGCACTGCCCCCACACACTCACACACACTCACATGTACCCATACTCACATCCACTCCCCCACCCCCACTCTCACACATGTGCATTCACACACTCACACCCCCCACACATACATATGCACCCCACACCCCACACACACACCCCACGCCCCCACACCCCCACACACATCCCATACCCCCAAAGGCACCCTCACACATCCCCCCCCCCCACACTCACACACCCCCCACAACCCCATGCCCCCAACACATACCATCCACACACTCACATCCCACACCCCCCACACTCCCAACATGCACACCCTGACACCCCACATGCACACACCCCCACATGCCCAACACACAACCCCCACACACCCCACATCCCTCCACACGCACTGTCCCATGCACATGTTCCCACACCCACACATGCACCCACACCCACATACACCCAACCCCTACCCCCACTCTCACACATGCATGTTCACACATACCACACACATACACACCCAACCCCCACCCCCCCAACACCCACCCACATACACTCACACACCCCACACCCCTCCACATGCACACACATGCACCCCCACACACACTCCCCATACGTCCCCCCATACACACCCATACACGCACAGACATGCACGCATACACACATCCACTCTTCAGGGCCCTGTGCTGT
The DNA here is from genome assembly GCA_963574635.1 of Cheracebus regulus. NCBI lineage: Eukaryota > Metazoa > Chordata > Mammalia > Primates > Pitheciidae > Cheracebus > Cheracebus regulus. The sequence goes on along the minus strand of CAUYQU010016716.1, from coordinate 22,650 downwards.
CCTGTGACCCATGGAGAAGGGCGCCAGGAGAGAAGTGGGTGGGCTGGCCTTGTGGAATCTGGCATCCAGGGTAGCCCTGAGCTAAGGCAGGAAGATCTGGAGGGGCCCAGAGGCTGTGTGGACCAAAACTTTCTCTCAATGCCCAGAATTCTATGGTTAGAATCTTTGAATGGAGGCTGTTGGGCCTCCAACAGGCCCTCAACGTGCACACTGGACACAGGGCAGAATCGAGGGGCTAGGCAGGATCACTGCCGCATTGGGGCCTGGACTAGCTGGATGCTGGGAGGATAATGGCTGATGAAAGGTGCAGAGGCAGCCATACCGAGGCCCAGGAGGACAGAGCTGGATGACAGCGCCCCATGGGCCCAGGTACCTAGAGACTGGAAGGGACCACTGCAGGTAGGGTGGCATCAAAGCCCTCCCTGAGCTGCCCTTCAAGCCAGGTTTGGGTTAGGAGGCCCACACCAGAGTTCTGGCAGTGCCAGTGTATCAGGCAGAAGCTTGGCCGGAGGGTAGAAGATGGAGCCCCTTGTGGGTAAGGCAAGGCATTAGTGCAGACTGTGGCCGAGGCTGCCTTCTGTAGAACCTCAGGGAGGCTCACTTCAGCCAGCTCCCAGTTTTTCCAGTTCTTTGATGACCCCCGTGCCCTGTTCCATGTAGCACCAAAGAACCCCAAGGGTGACAGCCAGAAGCCCCGGTCAAAGGCCCGGCAGCCTCGGGTGGGCTCTGGTAGAGAGGCTATGTCCTGGCTGCCACCCAGTGTGCTGCCTGCTGGGCCTCCGGGGCTGGTCTCCAGCTCAGGTTTCCTGGGTGAGTGGTGGCCTGAGACTGCCCTGCTCCCTGCCTGCCCCGCCCAAGGGGCCTGACCCAGAACCCTGAACACCATGAGAAAGGCAGGGGACGCAAGACAGGGAGTGGCCTTCATCCCTCAGCCTCTCCCCACACTGGATTGGTGAGGGTTCTGCAGGCCACCCCCGGTGCTGAGTCCAGGCACCCACTCACTCACTGGGGTGCCGAGTGAGGACACAGGATGCCTTTACCTGCCCCACCTCTACAGGAAGCTGAAGGCTAGGGGTCCTGCCTGCAAGCTCTGTTTCTGCAAGCCATCTACTGCTTTCCTGGCTCCCTCCCCGCTGGTCCTCTTCCCCCTCTTGCCCCTCTCTTTCTGCTCTCTTCACCCCTTCTGTGCCCCAGTTTCCTCCTCATCTGCTTCTTCCCCCCTCCAGCAAGGAAACTTACACCCACTCTCTCCTTTCCCTGTTCTGTCTTCATGATTTTCCAAATCCCTCCCTAACTCTCCCTCAGCCCTCCAAGATGATGGCCTTGTAATAATGACAAATACCCTCTTCTGTCTGGGGGGCCCTGGAGTGAGGTGGGGGCTGCCATTGAGAGGTTTGTTCACAAAACTCCAAGCTGAGACTGTGACATGCCCTGAGTTAGCAACTACAAAGAAAACGGAAGTCCAAGTAAGCCTAGGTTTTTGAGGGCCTGACACGAATCAGGCTGATTTTTCTGGGAAGAGCAAAAGATCAGGCAAGTGTGGACACAGACTTGGTTAATATTAATATCTGGGAGTCGGGGTGTCTTGGGAGAAGTGTGTCCAGAGTTAGAATGTTCTGGGAGAATGGTATTGGGAAGTGAGGTCTCAGAAGGGTTTTTAGGAACCTCTGGGCTCTATTTCTTATTTTGATTCACTGTAAAAGCATCCTGGGAGGTCAGCAGGTGAGTTTGGGACATTTACACAACAACGAAAGAGACAAAACATCACTATGTGGGTCTCAGCCTCTGGCATAGCATCCAGCCTTGCAGAGTGGAAGACCACCCACCTCCAGCTGGTTATTCAGGGCACCTGCCTTCTGCCCAGCTCAGCTGTTGATGGGAGCCATAGTCTTGGACAGACCGTTTCTCTCTCTGGGTCTCAGGAGCTTCAGCTATAAAGTGGGGGTTAGGCCCACCAGGCTTCAAGCAATGGGATTCCATGTGGACAGCAAAGGGAGTCTAACATCCCCTCCTTGCCAGCATAGCCTCTTTGTCTGCATGCATTGTTTATTTTTCCCTTCCTCTGAGAAGCAGCTGAACTCACCGGAATGTTCCTATGGTGCTCTTCTCCCCATTTATATTGTTACTCGAAGATGTTTGCTAAGCATGTGGGGAATGAGGCCTGGCAGGATGCTCAGGACTTGAAGGGGCAGATTCAGTGTTAGAGGAAGAGCCCTGGGCTGAGCAAAACTGACTCTTGGTGGGGCCAGGGTGCCTGCCGTGGGCACTGGACCTTCCATCACTGGGTCTGTATGTTTGGGAAGGTTCTGCCTCATTTCCTGCTTCTTCCCAGGGCAGGTACTCAGCCAGTTAGAAGGCAGGGGACAAATCATGGAGGAGGGCCTGGGGTGCGGAAGGGGCAGCTGCTGAGATCTGCACTGTCCACACACTGCAGATGGGGCAGCTTGGGGCACCCACCTGAAGACATGTCTCCAGTGGGCAGATCTGTGTGGTCTCAGGGCTCTGAGCTACATGTTGGGATGAGAAAACAGCCTGGGTAATGACCTGATGCATAGAATTGGGAGACAGCAAGGCTGGGGGTGCCGCTAGTTCCTGCATCCCTAGAAGACGGAGGCCTAGAGCCCTGGGTGTTGATGAGTAGGGTCCCGGCATTAGGCTCATGGTCATACCAGGCATAAACCTACTGGCCAGCATGGAATGAGTTCCATCTCGTCTGCACTGTGGGCCTCAGCTTATGGGGACTTTGCTCTTCTTTGCAATTGAGAAATGTAGTCTGAGGAGAGAGAGAGAGAGAGAGAGAGAGAGAGAGAGAGAGAGAGAGTGTGTGTGTGTGTGTGTGTGTGTGTGTGTGTGTGTGTGTGTCCAGCTTAGCTTGCTCGTAGTATCCGCATATTCCCTCATTGTGTGGTTTTTGATTTGATCTTGTATGACTCAAAAGGCTCCCAAGGAACTGTGTATTTAAAATCCAGTTCTGCCTTTTACTTCTGCCAGTGCCCCTTGTTTCCACAACATTGTGGAAGGTCCAAGCTTCTGGAGTGCGTCTGCATGTTGGGTGTGCTGAGACTGGTCCAGGGCTTGACCTGAAGGAGCTTATCTCATGACTTCCTTTGTTCTCACTTATTGGAACTGGTGAATTGCATGGAGATAGATATTTCAGCACAGACAGGTGGGGACTTGCGTTCCATGTTGGCTGTGCTCTTGGAAAGTTTTGCATCCATCAAATGCTTGTTTCTTTGCTGAGGCTGCCGCACCAGAGGCACTAGCCTGTATGAGTGCAGTTCGCAGCAGGGCCCATGTCCCAGGAGTTGCGCAGCTCAGTGGGGAAGGAAGATGAGGGCACAAGACACACATCTCCCCACTTGTCTTTTTGCTGCCCCCCATGCCCCCCAGACCTCTCTGGTGACAGCTCCATCAGCTGATGTCCAAGAAAGTGAGGTGTGGGGTAGACAGGCAGCCCACATCCCAGCCCTGTTGCGCCTGAGCAGCTGGGGGCTGCTGTGGACTCTCAGACGCAGGGGCCAGGGTGAGCAAGAGGAGCCACCCCAGCTCCAGGGGCTCCAGGACAGAAGCATAGGGAGTGCCATGATTCTTGCCCCGTCTTCTCTGCTGTTCCAGACCATGTTCCCTGCTGTGTCCCTCCATGTCCCCACTTGCCCTGGTGCTGAGCACCTCGATGGGGGGTGGGGGGCCTGCGGTCTGTTATTGGCTGAGGGGCTGTGTTACCCAAACTCCCCAGCTCTGGGGGCTTTGCGACTGCGCATTTTCACTGAGGAGAAACAAGAGGCAGTGACTTTGGCCGACAGTATTGGGGCAGTGGCTAGGAGGTGGGGCATTTGCTCTCCACCTGCTACTGTAGGTTTCTTTACTGCCGGCTCCTTTTCTCTCTTCAAGTCCCAGGAAGTAAGAGGGAAGGAGTTAGGCCCATTTCGCTGTGGTGCTTCTTGAGATGCTGTTGAGAAAGTGACTGAGGGAGCCCAAGCCTGAGGCGCCACCTAGGGGACAAGGTGTGCCGGGGCCTGTTGCTGGACTCTAGCAAGTCACCCAGTCAATGAAGTCCCAGGACTGACATTTAAAATTAAAAATAGAATGGAGAGAATGGGAAAGAAGAGCCATCATTCACTTTATAAAAATGATTTCTCACTTACAAAGACATTCCTTTAAAATGTATGGTCCCACTCTATGTTTTAAATTATTCAATTATTAGTCAGTGAGTAATTTACAAAATGTTTTCCATGGAGGTGAAGAAAATGGCACTTACTGTGTAAAGTGAGCAAGAGATGGGATCCCCCAAAGGGCAATACAGATATATTTGATTTTATGTTTTATTTTTGTCATTCATATTTTTCTTAAAGTCATAAAAATAAAAACCTAGGAATGTTATAAGAAGAAAAATTGATCTTTATTCCTTGTTTATATCCATCTAGGATGGAGGCCACCATTCTTGACCAAGTCCCATTTATAGGCTGATGGCTCTCAAGTCTATATCCCCATCCCAAATTCTTTCAGACTCCAGACTCTTTCACCTAAGGGCCTGCTCAGCGTCTCCATCTGATGGTTTGAACTCCCTTCAAAACCTGCTCTGCCTGCAGCTTTCTCTATCTCAGTGGCTAAGAGAAAAAGCCCAGGAATCATCCTTGACTTCTCTTGGCCAACTCACAGCTAATAAACCCATTAGAAAATCTCAAGACTCTGCTTCAAAATATATCCAGAATCTGACAACCTCTTACTATCCCCACTGCAGACTCCCAGACCATTATTCCTTGGCCTGGATGACTGCATTAGCATCCTAACTGACCTCCCTGCTTCCAACTCCGTCCCTCTGAAATTTATTTCAATGGAACATTTCAATAGAAATGCAAGTCAGATGATGTCTTTTCTCTACTCAAAAGGCTGCGATAGGTCCCCATTTTACTGAGAATAAATGTCAAAATCTCTCCTAATGACTTACAAGGCTCTTCGTGACGTGCACCCTGCTCACTCTTCTCCAGCTGCACTGACTGCTGTTCCCTGAAAACACCCGGCATGCTCCTGCCTCAGCTCAGGCACAGGTAGTTTCCCCTGCTCTTCTCCCAGATACCTGTATGGCCACCTTTCACTTCCTTCAAGCATTTGCTCAAATGTCAAGGACTCAGTGAATCCCACTCTGACCAACTACTTTATCATCTTTATACCCAACAATCCATATTTCATATATTTGCTCAGCTTCCTTGAACTTGAGGTGGAGTCACTGCAATGCACTTTGTTTATTAAAAGTAGAGTGCCTGTAGGTCCCAGTTTGCCTGGGACAGTTCCAGCTTATACCTTTTGTCCCAGGGTAATTATTAATAGTGCCCCCTTTCACTTTTCAAGACTGACCTGGTTTGAATGATAAATTCACTGGTCATCCTAGGGGCAACCTCTGATGCATTTGGCTTTATTTCCCAACTCTCTCTATAGCATATAGTTAGAAGCAGATTTCCCATAGTCACCCCACTTTCTATTGATCTTTAGTGCCAGGTGGCAACATCTTTAGAATCTTCCCCAGTTCTCATTCCTTCTCTTTTGAAAACACATTGGCATACACGTGTATATGTGCAGACATACACATACTCCATGATAAGCTCGACTTCTGTATGATTTTGAGCAGTTTATTAGTTTTTGTGACTTTTAAAAAATTTCAGTAGGTTTTTAGGGAGCAGGTAGTGTTTGGTTCCATGGATAAGTTTTTTAATGGTGATTTCTGAGGTTTTGGTGTACCAGTCACCCAAGCAGTGTACACTGTATCCAATGTGTAGTCTTTTATGCCTCACCGCCTCCCACCCTTTCCCCAGAGTCCTCAAAGTCCAGTGTATCATACTCATACCTTTTCATACTCATAGCTTAGCTCCCACTTATGAGTAAGAACATATGTTTGATTTTCCATTCCTGAGTTATTTTACTTAGAATAATAATATCCAGTTCCATCCAGTTTGCTGCAAATGCTATTATTTTGTTTCTTCTTATGGCTGAGTAGTATCTCATGTATGTAATATGTACCACATTTTCTTTCTTTCTTTTTTTTTTTTTGAGATACAGTTTCTCTTTTGTTGTCCAGGCTGAAGTGCAATGACTCAATCTCAGCTCACTGCAAACTCCACCTCCTGGGTTCAAGTGATTCTCCTGCCTCAGCCTCCCAGGTAGCTGGGATTACAGGCACCCACCACCATGCCCAGCTAATTTTTTTTTTTTTTAATAGAGATGGGGTTTCTCCATATTGGTTAGGCTGATCTCGAACTCCTAACCTCAGGTGATCCACCCGCCTTGGCCTCCCAAAGTGCTGGAATTACAGGTGTGGGCCACTGCTCCTGGCCTAATTTTTGTATTTTTAGTAGAGATGGGGTTTCACCATGTTGGCCAGGCTGGTCGTGAACTCCTGACCTTAGGTGATCTGCCCACTTTGGCCTCCCAAAGTGCTGGGATACAAGTGTGAACCACTGTGCCAGGCTACCCCACATTTTCTTTATTCACTCATTGACTGATGGGCATTTGGGCTGTTTCCATATTTTTGCTATTGTAAATTGTGCTGCTATAAACATCCATGTGCAAGTATCTTTTTTTGTATATGACTTCTTTTCCTCTGGGTAGATACCTAGTAGTGGGATTGCTGGATCAAACATTAGATCTACTTTTATTTCTTTAAGAAATGTCTGCACTGTTTTCTATAGTGGTTGTACTAGTTTACATGTCCACCAACAGTGTAACAGTGTTCCCTTTTCACCACATCCACGCCAACATCTATTATTTTTTGACTTTTTGATTATGGCCAGTCTTGCAGGAGTAAGGTGGTATTGCACTGTGGTTTTAATTTGCATTTCCCTGATAATTAGTCATGTTGAGCATTTTTCCATATGCTTGTTGGCCATTTGTATATCTTCTTTTGAAAATTGTCTATTCATATCCCTAGCCTACTTTTTGATGGGATTGTTTTTTTCTTGCTGATTTATTTGAGTTCTTTGTAGATTCTGGATATTAGTCTTTTGCTGGATGTATAGATTGTAAAGATTTTCTCCCACTCTGTGTGTTGTCTGTTAACTCTGCTGATTATTTCTTTTGCTGTGCAGAAACTTTTTAGTTTAATTAAGTCTCATATGTTTCTTTGTTTTTGTTGCATTTGCTTTTGGGTTCTTGGTCATGAAGTATTTGCCTAAGCCAATGTCTAGACGGGTTTTTCCGATGTTATCTTTTAGAATTTTTATGGTTTCAAGTCTTAGACTTAAGTCTTTGATCCATCTTGAATTGATATTTGTATAGTATAAGAAAAGGATCCAGTTTCATTCTTCTACATGTGGCTTGCCAGTTATCCAAGGCCATTTATTGAGTAGGGTGTCCTTTCCCCACTTTGTTTTTGCTTGCTTTGTTGAAGATCATTTGACTGTAATTATTGGTTTTATTTCTGGGTTATCTATTCTGTTCCATTGGGCTATGTATCTATTTTTATAACAGTATCATGCTGTTTTGGTGACTATGGTCTTGTTGTATAGTTTGAAGTTGAGTAATGTGATGTCTCCAGATTTTTTTTTTTTTTTTTTGGAGACGTTGAGTAATGTGATGTCTCCAGATTTTTTTTTTTTTTTTTTGGAGACAGAGTCTCACACTGTCTCCCAGGCTACAGTGCAGTGGTGCGATCTCAGCTCACTGCAATCTCTGCCTCCTGAGTTCAAGCAATTCTCCTGCCTCAGCCTCCTGAGTAGCTGGGACTACAGGCATGCATCACCATGCCCAGCTAATTTTTTTTTGTATTTTTAGTAGAGATGGGGTTTCGCTATGTTGCCCAGGATGGTCTCAAGCTCCTGACTTCGTGATCCACGCACCTTGGCCTCCCAAAGTGCGGGTTTACAGGTGTGAGCCACCGAGCCCGTCCCAAATTTGTTCTTTTTGCTTAGTCTTGCTTTGGCTATGTGGGCTTTTGTTTTTGTTTCATATGAATTTTAGTATTTTTTTTTTCTAGTTCTGTGAAGAATGATGGTGGTATTTTGATGGAAATTGCACTGAATTTGTAGGTTGCTTTTGGCAGTATGGCCATTTTCACAATATTGATTCTACCCATCCATGAGAGCATGGGATGTGTTTCCATTTGTTTGGGGTCTATGATTTCTTTCAGCAGGGTTTGTAGTCATCCTTGTGGAGGTCTTTCACCTCCTTGGTCAGGTATATTCCAAAGTATTTAATTTTTTTGCAGCTATTGCAAAAGGTAGATTTGATTCTCAGCTCTGATGCTGTCAGTGTATAGCAGAGCTACTGATTTGTATAGATTAATTTTATATCCTGAAACTTTGCTGAATTCATTTATCAATTCTAGAGCTTTTTTAGATGAGTCTTTGGGGTTTTCTAGGTATACAATCATAGCATCTGCAAACAGTGACAGTTTTACTTTCCCTTTATCTATTTGGATATCTTTTATTTCTTTCTGTTGTCTGATTGCTCCGGCTAGGATTTCCAGTACTATATAGAAGTGGTGAAAGTTGGCATCCTTGTCTTGTTCTAGTTCTCAGGGGGAATGCTTTCAACTTTTTCCTATTCAGCATAATGCTGGCTGTGGGTTTTTCATGGATGTTTTTTATTTCCTTAGGGTATGTCCCTTCTATGCCAATTTTGCTGAGGGTTTTTAATCATAAAGGGATGCTGGATTTTGTCAAATGCTTTTCTGCATCTATTGAGATAATCATGTGATTTTTGTTTTTAATTCTGTTTATGTGGTGTATCACATTTATTGACTTATGTATGTTAAATCATCCCTGCATCCCTGGTATAAAATCCACTTGATCATGGTGGATTATCTTTTTGATAATGCTGTTGGATTTGATTCACTAGTATTTTGTTGGGGATTTTTGTATCTATGTTCATCAGAGTGATTAGTCTGTAGTTTTCTTTTTTAAGTCCTTCCCTGGTTTGGGTATTATGGTGATACTGGCTTCATAGAATGACTTAGGGAGGATTCCCTCTTTCTCTGTCCTTTGGAATAGTGTCAATAGGATTGGTACCAATTCTTCTTTGAATGTCTGATAGAATTCAGCTGTGAATCTTTCTGGTCCTGGACTTTTTTGTTGTTGTTGGCAATTTTTAAAATTACCATTTCAATCTCACTGCTTGTTATTGGTCTGTTCAGAGTTTCTATATCTTCCTGGTTTAATCTAGGAGGGTCATATATTTCCAAGAATTTATCCATCTCTTCTAGGTTTTCTAGTTTATTCATGTAAAGGTGTTCATAGTAGCCCTGATAATCTTTTATATTTCTGTGATATCTCCTGTTTCATTTCTCATTGAGTTTATTTGAATCTTCTCTCTTCTTAATTTTGCCAATGGTTTATCAATTTTATTATCTTTTCAAAAAACCAGGTTTTTGTTTATGTTTTGTATTTTTTGTTTGTTTGTTTGTTTCAATTTCATTTCCTTCTGCTCTGATCATCATTATTTCTTTTCTTTTGCTGGGTTTGGGTTCAGATTGTTCTTGTTTATCCGGTTCCATGAGATGTGACCTTAGATTGTCTTATTTATGTTCTTTCAGACTTTTAAATATAGGCATTTAATGCTACGAACTTTTAGCACCTCTTTTGCTGTATCCCAGAGGTTTTGATAGGTCATCATTATTTTTGTTCAAAGAATTTTTAAATTTCCATCTTTATTTAATTGTTGACCCAACAATCATTCAGGAGCAGGTTATTTAATTCTCATGTATTTGCATGGTTTTGAGGTTCCTTTTGGAATTGATTTCTAATTTTATTCTACTGTGGTCTGAGAGAGTACCTAATTTCAATTTCCTGGAATTTTGTTAGACTTGTTTTGTGGCCTGTCATATGGTCTATCTTGAAGAATGTTCCATGTGCCAATGAATAGAATGTATATTCTGCAGTTGCTGTGTAGAGTGTTCTGGAAATGTCTAAGTCCATTCATTCTAGGGTAGAGTTTAAGTCCATTGTTTCTTTGTTGCCTTTATATCTTGATGACCTGTCTAGTGCTGTCAGTGGAGTACTGAAGTCTCCCATGCTTATTGTGTTGCCATCTGTCTCATTTCTTAGGTCTTGTAGTAGTTGTTTTATGAATTTGGGAGCTCCAATATTAGGCGCATATATATTTAGGATTGTGATATTTTCCTGTTGGACTACTCCTTTTATCATTATATAATGTCCCTCTTTGTCTCTTTTTGGCGGGGGTGGAGATGGAGTCTCACTGTCGCCAGGCTGGAGTGCAGTGGTGTGATCTCAGCTCACTGCAACCTTCACCTCCTGGATTCAAGTGATTCTCTTGCCTCAGCCTTCTGAGTAGCTGGGACTACAGGCATGCACCACCACACCCAGCTAATTTTTGTATTTTTATTAGAGATGGGGTTTCACCATTTTGACTAGGATGGTCTTGATCTCTTGACCTCAGGTGATCCGCCTGCCTTGGCCTCCCATAGTGCTGAGATTACAGGCATGAGCCACTGCACCGGGCCCCTCTTTGTCTTTTTAAACTTCTGTTGCTCTAAAGTTTGTTTTGTTTGATATAATAGCTACTCCTGCTTGATTTCGGTGTCCATTTGCATGGATATCTTTTTCCTCCCCTTTACTTTATGTGAGTCTCCTGAAGACAGCAGAAACTTGGTTGGTGAATTCTTATCCATTCTGCCATTCTGTATCTTTTAAATGGAGCACTTAAGCCATTTACAGTCAACATTAGTATTGAGATGTGAGGCACTATTCTATTCATTGTGCTATTTGTTGCCTGATACCTTTCTTTTTCCATTGTGTTCATTGTGTTACTGTTATTTACATCCTGTGAGATTTATCCTTCAAGGAAGTTCTATTTTGGTGCATTTTGAGGATTTGTTTCAAGGTTTAGAGCTCCTTTTAGCACTTCTTGTAGTGCTGGCTTGTTAGTGGCAAATTCTTAGCATTTGTCTAGAAAAGACTGAATCTTTCCTTCATTTAAGCTTAGTTTTGCTGGACACAAAATTCTTGGCTGACAATTATTTTGTTTAAGGAGGGTAAAAATAGGACCCCAATCCCTTCTAGCTTGTAGGATTTCGGCTGAGAAGTCTGCTGTTTTCCTTTATAGGTTACCTGAAGCTTTTGCCTCACAGCTTTTAAGATTCTTTCCTTTGTTTTGACTTTAGATAATCTGATGACTATGTGCTTTTTTGGGATGAATTTCCCAGGTGTTATTTGAGATTCTTGTATTTGGATATTTAGATCTCTAGCAAGGCTGGGGAAGTCTTCCTTGATTATCCCCTCAAATATGTTTCCCAAACTTTTAGATTTCTCTTCTTCCTCAGGAACACCAATTATTCTTAGGTTTGGACATTTAACATAGTCCCAAACTTCTTGGAGGCTTTGTTTATTTTTAAAATTATTTGTCTTTGATAGATTGGGTTAATTTGAAAGCCTTGTCTTCAAGCTCTGAAATTCTTTCTTCTGCTTTTTTAATTCTATTGCTGAGACTTTCCAGTGCATTTTGCATTTCTTTAAATATGTCCTTGATTTCCAGAAGTTATTGTTTTCTATTTACACTATGTATTTCACTAAAGACTTTTCCTTTCTTATCCTGTATCATGTTTTTGTTATCTTTAACTTCACCTTTCTCTGGTGTCTTTGACTTCACCTTTCTCTAGTGTCTCCTTGATTAGCTTAATAATCAACCTTCTGAATTCTCTTTCTGGCAATTCAGAGACTTTATCTTGGTTTGAATCCACTACTGGTGAGCTGATGTGATCTTTTGGGGGTGTTAAAGAATCTTGTTTTATCATAATACCAGGATTGTTTTTGGTTCTTTCTCATTTGGGTAGACTATGTCAGAGGGAAGGATCTAGAACTCAAGGGCTGCTGTTCAGATTCTTCTGTCCCACCAGGTGCTCCCTTGATGTAGTGTTCTCCCTCTTCCCCTAGGAGTGGGGCTTCCTGAGCTAACTGCAGTGATTGTTTTTGTTCTTCTGGGTCTAGCCACCCAGCGGAGCTACTGGGCTCTGGGCTGGTACTGGGGAATGTCTGCAAAGAGTCCTGTGATGTGATCTGTCTTCAGATCTTTCAGCCGTGGATAACAGCACCTGCTCCAGTTGCAGGTTGCAGGGAAGTGAAGTGGACTCTGTGAGGGTCCTTGGTTGTATTTTTGTTTAGAGTGCTGGTTTGTGTTGGTTGGCCTCTAGCCAGGAGGTGGTGCTTTCAAGAGCACATCAGGTACAATATTATAGTGAGGAAGCAAACTTGCCCTAGGGACACCTGGCTAAGTATTCAGGTTTCTCAGCCAGTGGGCAGGGCCAGAGAGCTCCCAAGAGATTACGACCTTTGTCTTCAGTTACCAGAGCAAGTAGAGACAGACCTCCAGGTGGAGGCAGGGTTGGGCATGTCTGAACTCAGACTCTCCTTGGGCGGGGCTTGCTGCAGCTGCTGTGGGGGATGGCAGTGTGGTTCCCAGGCCAATGGAGTTATGTTCCCAGGGGGATTATGGCTGCCTCTGCTGAGTCATACAGGTCCTCAGGGGGGTGGTAGAAAGCTGGCAGTCACAGCGCTCACCCTGCTCCCACACAGCCTGCAGTCCTAAAGGCTGGTCTCACGCCCACCATGTACCGCCAATAGCACCGAGTCTATTTCCAGGCAGCAGATGACCAGGGCTGAGAACTTGCCCCAGACCATAAGCCTTCTCATTGAGAAAGCAAGCAGACTCAGTTTTTTGGTGTCTCAAGGAGCCTGCAGCAGTGATCCAGTTCCTTCACAAGGGAGTCTGTGTGTGGATTGTCTCCACTTTCCTTGTATGTTCCTGCCATAGTTCTTGGAGCAAAAGTTCATGAAGTTAGTTTCCACATGCTGCTCTGTCCATCTGTGTGGGAGCTGTAATCTAGTTCTGCCTTCTATCCACCATCTTTTGTTTTTGTTTTGTTTTTTGAGATGGAGTTTTGCCCTTGTTGCCCAGGCTGGAGTACAATGGTGTGACCTTGGCTCACTGTAACCTCTGCCTCTTGGCTTCAAGTGATTCTCCTGCCTCAGCCTCCTGAGTAGCTGGGATTACAGGCATGTGCCACCATGCCCGGCTAATTTTGTATTTTTAGTAGAGATAGGGTTTCACCATGTTGATCAGGCTGGTCTTGAACTCCTGACCTCAGGTGATCTGCCCACCTCAGCCTACCAAAGTGCTGGGATTACAGGCATGAGCCACTGTGCCTGGCCCCTATCCACCATCTTAATTCTTCAAAGATTAAGCAACTTTTTATGCTATAATTTCTTTAAACATCATCTGTCCACCTATCCATCCACCCATCCATCCTATCCATCCTATCACTCATTCCCTCAACATTATTGTGTATCTACCATGTGCCAGTTGCTATGCTAAGCACATGAAGTCTTTGCTTTTATGGAGTTTACAGTCTAATGAGGGAGTGAGACAGTAAATGGACTACTAAGTGAATATGAATTCAGGAAGGTTCATAACAGTCAGGGTGCTACAATGGAGAGTCTCAGATAGAGGAACTTAGGGCGAACAGAGAACCTGACTGAAGAGGAAGCATCTGAGACTTGGTGAGCAGGACCCAGGCCTGGGAAGGCAGAGGAAAGAACGTCTGCGGAAGCCCTATGGCATGAAAGAGCATGGTGTGCAAGCTGTCCAAGAAAGGCCATTGATGAATCTCCTCACACAGGGCACCACTGCCAGGGTCCGACAGGCAGACCCAGACCCAAGAACAGATGAATAAATTTACTCAGACACAGATTTTCAGTGAAAGAGTGGACTAGGGTAACCACCACTGGCCCTGTGAGCTTTTATTTTGTGTAGATCAAAGGACAAGGGTCTTTGGATAAACACCATTAGAGGGTCATTAACTTCTGCCAACCCCCTGAGTAGAAGGCAGTTATGCACATACCAGGATGATCAAAGGTTTTCTAATAGAGGTGAGGGTCCAGGTAAATAGACCCCCACCTCCATTAGCAAACCTAATGGGGAAGCCTCTTTACAATTCCTAGTATTTACTCTATGTCCTAATGCCCTAGGGTAAGAACTGGCTGACTCCTGCCCATTCTCTCATTTGAACCTATGTTAACAGCCAGGTCTTCCAAGGGGGTTTTGTGACTATTTCCTATAACTATCTCTAATATTTTTCATTTAAAATTTTTGCCACCACCCTGCCTGAACTCCATCTTCCCCTTGTATTTTTTTTTTTTTTTTTTGCATCTGGCTTTGATAATTGAAGAGTGCCCACGTGTGCAGCAACAGGTCTGTCAGTCAAGGAGGTCATTGCTCTTATTCAGCTTTGCATCCTAGAAACAGAAAATAACATGAGACAAACATGAGTATAATTAGCAACATTCTTTTCCAGTCAAGGAGTGACCTTCAGGAGCAGAGGTCTATCCAGAAGAGAGATGATCTTGCACACCCTTCCATATGGCTGTTTGTTGGGTGCGTGGATCTATGGTGTGAAGTGATTCTAAAATTTTTGTTTTAAGTTGCTTTATGTCTGCTGTCAAATTGTCATCAAAGGTTCCCCAGAGGTTTTTCACCTCATCCCAACTAAATACTGATTGATTCCATGGAAGAGAAGTGACAGATATGTTTATGTTCCCAGTGGCAGCTTAATTGCTGTTGGAATGCCAGTGCATCTTGTCACTCTCTTACATATTCCAAGGCAGCCTCGAGGGGTTGCAGATGTGCAAGAATCTTTTGATCTATACCTTGCTGCAAGAGAAGTTCATTAGACACATTTCTGGCCAAATCAGTAATATATGCTGTAGCAATGCTAGCAGCTGCCAGGATGACTATGGCTGAGACTATAAATGCTATAGGCGTGCCTATGAATCTTTTGGATCTGACCTGGGACAGGGCACGTTCTAATGTGGTAAGGGCAGAGGAACCTTGCCAATTACATGTTAAACTGACTGGTAGGAATGCCTCAGATTGTCTCCTTAATATCATGACACTAGTAATATTTAAATTAAATATATTGTCATTAGTGATAAATGAGGTGAACCAAGCCTGTCCATGCACCTGGGTCACAAACGTGGAGTTTTGGGGTGTAATGGAAATATTAGTTCTCATACAGAAAACATATGGATGGGTAGTGCAAATCAGGCACTGATCAGTGTGATTATGAATAAAGGTTACAGTATAATTCTTACTGGAATTATGTTATGTCTCATGCCAGCTGTTAAGGGAGGTACTAAGATGCCCCAGGTGCCATAAGGTGTCCTGGGGTGGCATGGACTTTACTTAGGGTCTGGGATATCCCATCTCCCATTGGCCCATATCACAGGGGAATGGGCCGTGGCTACAAAACTGTGATTGATGCCATGACGGATGAAGACACCAGTAAGGTAACTCTATAAATGACCGTGGGGGCTCCAGTCTAAGATGTTATAATTGCCCAATTGGAGGCTATGGGCTTTTTCCCCATGACAGACCTCCCAGCTAAAGTGAAATTCATTACTTTTCTGGCTTTGTCCTTTAGCACAGGAAGGAATGTTTGGGAAAATGGCATTGATTGCATTACCCAGTTTGAGGCTACCTGCAGCTAAGACTGGTAAGGCATTTCCTTTGCCATGATGTAGCCATAATAGTGTTTGAGCAGGTACACAGTAAGGGTTAGAGCTTTCATAACTTACACACAGTGGAAGGATAGTAGAGTGAAATGTAGTGTTACCTGGCACCAGTAAATCTATCCCTCCTAGCCAAGCAGTTACATTATTAAAGGTCGGGAAGGGGGTGTCTGCCTAGGTGACAGGGTGAAAGAAAGGCAGATCTAAGATAGGAGCCCAACAGAGTATAGCAGGTACAGATTGCAGACAAAGCGAGAGCATAAAAAGGATCAATTCCCTATGTGAGTTGCAATGTACAACAGAGAGCATAGCAAGGACAAATTATCTGGAGTGAATGGTATCTGTCTGGAGCAGGATTCGCTCACCCTCCTGTGTTGTCCTTTTCAGTATCACCCAGGTAATGTCTGGGGCATGTGTGGTTCGAGGAAGCCGCATCATCTGGGGTTGTGGGTCCTGCAGAGTCATCTTCCGCATCTCTGGTATTGGGTTGGGTCCTGACCACACCATGGTATGGTTTGATGTGTCGTGCTGGAATCCAGTGAGGACCTGAGGAGGTGTGAACACAGGCATATCCTCTCCCCCACGTTAGCAATTCATTTGGACCACACCATTCATTACTTTTACACCTTTCCATAAAACTGCAGGTTGTATGTTTTAAGAGGTTTTAGCAAAGTGCTTTTCCATAGCTGATTGATCTCTCATCTAAACTTAAGAAACTAAGGGTAAATAAGGCCTTGTACTAGTAGTGTTGCAGGGTCCTTACCTATAAACCCTCTTTTGTTTTCTGAGCATATTTTTAAGGATGGAGTGGGCACATTCTACTATGGCCTGTCTTTGGGGGTTACATGGGATGCCTGTGGAATGTTAGATGTTCCATGTGTGACAAAACTGTTGAAATTGTGAGCTGGCATAAGCTAGATCATTATCAGCTTTAATTTTTGTGGGCCACCCCATACATGCAAAAGTTAAAAGATGATATTTAATAACATATCGAGTGGATTCTCAAGGAAGAGTATGTGCACTAATTAGGTAAGAACTGGTATCAACAGAGACACATACATATCTTAGGTTACCAAATTCAGGAACATGTGTAATATCTGTTTGCCGTAACTGATACCCTCTAGGGTTAACACCTTTTGAAGGAGGGGAAGTGCCCATGAGCTGGCAATCTGGGCATTGCAGGATAATTTTTTAAGCTAGCCTTTGGGTAAGTTGAAATCGTGTAGCTATGTTTCTCCCATTTTGGTGGAAAAATTGATGTGACAGGGTGGCTTGGGCAAGCAGTGATGTCACAACTTAAAGATCTGCTTGTTCACTGCCATAAGCTAATGGGCCAGGCAGGGAGCTGTGAGCTTGAATATGTGTGAGATAAACATAGGATGTTTGCAATGATCCAGCAATTACTGAAGCTGAAGAAATAGTGCAACCAGGGTGGGCTCAAGTGAGTTCTTTATCAGAGCTGTCTCAGGGTTCTATAATAAAAAATACAGAGTAAAAACAAATTATATAGAGTAAGCAATGTCACTGACTATATTGATGGGCTAGGCGGAAAGTTTCCAGGGCCAATGTAAGTGCCCCAACCTCAGCTCTCTGAGTGCTAGTACTGATCAAGTGAGAAAATTATGTGGTTGCCGCCAGACTGCCACTTTTCCCTGTTTGCCTAATGCTTTAACACTGTTTACTTTGTGTAAAAATAGTTTACTCCCCCATGCCTACTGCTTTAACACTGTTACACATAAAGAGTGTGTTTACACATAAACAGTGTTAAAGCATTAGGCATGGGGGAGTGAACTATTTTTGTAAGATCACAAAAGTACAAGATAACTGAAGGAGCTTATTAGCAGGAAGGACATAAATTTATTTGTCCTGTGTAGTCAGAGAGAGCTATTTGCAGATAGTTAGATACTGGCAATATTGCTTTAAACTGCCTTTTACTTAAAGGAATCCTGATGATATCAGGATCATAACCTAGCAAGTGACTGCATCCTTTGTAGCCTGAAAAGATGACTTTACCGAGTAATTGAATATAGATGGAGAGTGTTTTAGTTTTAGTCCGGGTATGTGAGCAAAATCCTATTTAGAAAACATAGCCCAGGGGCCATCTGTCCTATTAACCCTGTTAGGGGAGTGTTTAATGGGGAAAATAAACAATTGAGTAGCCTGGATCAATGCGATCTAGTAGCCTTTGAGAGAGATTGTTCTATTTCCTCCATTTCCCTTTTTGCTGCAGGGGTTAAATATCTGGGAAAATCTAGGGCTATACTGCCCTTTAAGATAAAAAAACAGGTTTTGTAGTTTATCTGTAGATATCCCTAAAGTGGGGTGTAGCCAATTTATATCACCCAGTAATTTCTGAATAATAATTTAAGGTGTGTAAATTGCAGTATTTAACCTTTTGACTGGGAAGTTAGTACATATCCAAGATATTTCCAAGGAGAGGACATTTGTACTTTTTTCAGGTGCAATAATTAAACCTCTTAGCTATGTATTCTTGACGACAGGAATATAAATTTAAAAGTGCTGGCCCCATTGGGGCTGCCAGTAGTATATTGTCCATAAAATGAATAATTTTGCAATCAGGAGATTCTTTTCTACTGGGGAGCAAAGCCTAATTTACATGAAACTGACCCATGGTAGAACAATTTAGCATTACTTGAGGAAACACTTTCCAATGAAATCAACAAGCTGGCCTTTCATTAATAGCTGGTATTGTAAATGCAAATTTTTCTCTGTCCTGTTCTGCAAGTGGAATCATATAAAAACAGTCTTTTAAGTCAATAACAATTATAGGCCAATCTTGAGGAATCACTGAGGGGGAAGGAAGCCCCTGCTGAAGAGGTTCCATAGGCTGTAGATTAGCATGGCTAGATATATAATATCCAAAAGCCATTCATTAGCAATAACCAAATGTAAAGAAAATAGGAGAAGGGTCTCAGTGGAATAACAGAACTACACAAGACCTTTATGGGGAGAAGCAATAAACTTTTATCAAGGCCTGTGCCAGGAGATGCCCTATGAAGGGGCTTGCTTCAGCTATTTAATTGGTGACAATTCCTCCTTAGTCTGGAAATTCATGGGCTTGATAAACTATCACTAGTGTTTCTAGAAGATGGTAACATGTGTCTAGTCATTTCATCCTACAAAGATAGTTTATTATAAGTTACAACAAAAGAAAATGTGAAAAACAAAATGTTCTGCAGAACATTGTTTTATTACGAAAAATTATACAGTGCTCTTTTTAATATTTTTATGACACTAGAGGAAACCTGCTTCTCAATAAGGATCCCAAACAAGAAAAGCTGGACTAGCTGTTGCCTCTAGTCCATTATCTCAAAACATGGTTGGGCTGCTTGCCTCTCTATGACAGAAAGGGGGATGTATGTGCCACTCCAACTTTTTAATCAAATGAAGGAAGCCATATGAGCAAAGGATTGAGGAACCATGGTACTATTATTTAACATTATCTAGTATTATTTGATATTATCTATTATTCAGTGAGCCATGATTGTGACATTGCAATCCAGCCTGGGTGACAGAGCAAGATACTGTCTCAAAAAAAAAAAAAAAAAAAAGATTTTTCCCTAATACATTTATAACCCATAAATTCAATTTAATCTCAATTAAAGTTTCCAATGGCTCTTTCATGAAGTTAATAAGAATAGGGCCTTGCCCTACTAGATATCCAGTCTTAGAACAGACAAAGCAATGGAAATGTTATAGGGGCATTTTGAAGGGAGAAAACAAAGGATGAAAAATGGCCGTCAAGCTGGGAAGAATGGAAGTAAGGTTTATACACACAATGCAATATTATTCAGCTTTTTAAAAAAGAAGTTCTGACACATGCTACAACATAAGGTGGACGAATCTTGAGAATATTATGTGAAGTAAAATAAGCCAGACACAAAAGGACAAATATTTATACTTCCACTTATGAAGTATCTAAAGTCATCAAATTCATAGAGACAAAATACACTGGTGGTTGACAGGGGATGGGAGAATCAGGAATTATTGTTTACTGGGTACAGAGTTTCCGTGTGTGATGATTGAAAAAGTTCTGTAGGTAAATAGTGGTGATGTTTGTACCACAATGTAAATGTACTTAATGCCAGTGAACTGTATGCTAAAAAAGGGTTAAGATAGTAAAGTTTATATAATATGCATTTTATCACAATTTAAAATTTTAGAAAATATAATAGGAAAACATTAACTGAAGTTAAGGCAACATTTATTTAATTTCCCTATAATCATATTATCTAAGGCAGAAGTAGTGGTTACTTGGCAAGAATACAATTTCTTTTAATGTCTTCTCTACTTGAATTTTAGTTCAGAAATACATATTTCACTAGTACAAATATGAAAGAACGTACTTCTAGCATGGGCTCTTATTCATGATAAATGCATTTTTGTGTCACCATGGCTTGGTGAAACTTGATCACTGTTTCAATGGCAGGCCATGGCCAGTTGTGGCAGCTGCTCTGAAGGTCACCTGTTTTACTGTGGCCTGGCCAAGTACAGTAACAGTGGGTCAGAAGGAGCTCACTGGTCTCTTTAAGCTGTGTTCTGAATGATGACAGCGATACCTTGGCCACCTCCAATGCAAGCTGATCCAATGGCATACTTTCCACCTCGACGCCTGAGAAAGAAAGCAGTGACTAAAATCTATTCTAATAAAAAATTAATTAATTAAATAGAACTAATAACAATCACATTTGCACTATTCATTCTTATTCAGCTCATCTGCTCAATCTTTTCCCCAGTCCTCAATATTGGTTTATAATTACAACATGGAAACCTGAAAGTTTATCATCCAAAAAAACAAAACAAAACAACACAGAAGAGGGAGGCACTCTATAAAGGAGATGAATGGATTTAGGTTTAGAGGACCTGAAACACATATACAAGCTTGCATGTGTTATGGGAAAGGAGTGAGAAGAGGAGGTAAATAGATAAACAGAAGAGGCTGGGGAAGAGGATGAACATTCAGCTCCTTTGATTTATATGGTGTGACAGCCTCACGGCACCTTAGAAGATATGTAATTAATAAAGTTTATCCCTATGAAAGGGCAGAAAATTTAGAAACTATTCATGTCCCTGTCATAAAAATTAGACTCTTTTAAAGTACTCCTTACTCCTAAGATGATGACTGAGAAAATTATCCAGGAATTATTTTTGTATGTGTCAATCACTCATTTCAACTCAATGAATCATTAAGTGAAGTAAGAGTCACATTTCCCCTGGCCTAACAGGGAGTAGGAGTTATTTTTCAGCCTGACTTACTTGGTTTTGTTTGCAATTTTTCTACAGAGCAAAATGTTCCCAAAATACATAGTACCAGAAGGAGGAGCTCTTCCATCAAAACTAAAAAGTACCAAACACACACAGAAAGCTCCTCCTGCAACCCGTGAAAATAAAAACTTAGCTCAGACCAAGTTTCATAAATGATGGCATCTAGATCAGTACTCAGTACTTTTATTGTTTCCAAAATAAATTTATTTTACTCCTGTAACTGGCACTAAAATACAAATGCCGTAAGAACCAGGGTCTCATCATCTGCTCATGCAGTGAACACATGCTGAGTGGCCACACAGTGCAGAGACTGAACACACAGATGAAGAGCTTGGTTCCTAAGTGCAGAGCCACTAACAAGCTAACTCTGACTCATCTATAAGACCAGATGGAAAGCACTGCCCAAGTAGCTTGTTCCTGGTAAGAACCAGTGCAGGAGACACAAAGGAGAATGAAAAATGCTGGATTGTTCTGGGGAATCCTAAATCCATGCGTTTCTATAAAGAACAGCAAATCTGAAATGCAGCTATTTCTAGCAAGTACCTTAATTCATGAACCAGGTGTGCCGTAATTCTTGATCCAGATCCTCCCAGTGGGTGACCCAAAGCAATGGCTCCTCCATTCACATTGGTTTTACTTGGATCAAGATCCAAACTCTTCTCAACAGCCAAGTACTGGGGAGCAAAAGCTTCATTCACCTTAAAACAAAAATTAAAGCACTAACAAGGTCCAGTCCTATCAATAGCAAACTCTGCTGTTTCTTCCTATTTAAATTACCTCACAAAGTTATTATTTATTTATTATTATTTTTTTTTAGAAAAAGGAGAAAGAAACAGCAAAAGAAAGAAAAAAAAGAATGAGAGAAAGAGGATGAGAAAGAGGGAGAGAGAATGGGATTCTTGTTTTATTGCCCAGGCTGGAATACAGTCTAAAAATGAGTATTAAAAACCTCTTTTATGCCAATAATTGTGCTTAACAATGGAGACAGGAAGGAATAGGGGATGAAAATAACAAATAAGCAGCTAACCAATATTTTAATTTAAACCTGTGAAATGCGATGCAATTGCTGAGGAGTGATTTACTTCCAATTATGTGGTCACTTTTAAAATAGGTATAATGTGATACTGAGAAAAATGTATGTTTTGTGGATTGGGGAGGAGAGTTCTGTAAATATTTGTTAAGTTTACATGTTCCAGGTCTGAGTTCAAGTCCTGGATATCCTTGTTAATTTTCTATCTCATTGATCCGTGTAATATTGACAGTGTAATGTAACTCCCACTGTTATTGTGTGGGAGTCTAAGTCTCTTTGTAAGTCATTAAGAACTTGCCCTATGTATCTGGGTGCTCCTGTATTTGGTGGGTATATATTTAGGATCATTAGCTCTTCTTGTTGCATTGACCCTTTCACCACCATGTAATGTCCCTCTTTGTTTCTTATGGTCTTTGTTGTTTTAAAGTCTGTTTCAATAGAGATGAAAATAGCAACTTCTGGTAATGCTAGCTGGCTGTTTTGCCCTTTAGTTGATGTAGATTCTTCATTATGGTGACGCTCTTTACCTTTTGGTATATTTTTGGAATGGCTGATACTGGTTGTTCCCATCTATATGTAGTGCTTCTTTCAGAGGCTCTTGTAAAGCAGGCCTGGTGGTGATGAAATCTCTGAGTACTTGCTTGTTCGCAAACAATTTTATTTTTCCTTCACTTATGAAGCTTAGTTTGGCTGGATATGAAATTCTAGGTTGAAAGTTCTTTTTTTTAAGGATGTTGAATGTTGGCCCCCACTCTCTTCTGGCTTGTAGGGTTTCTGCTGAGAGATCTGCTGTGAGTCTGATGGGCTTCCCTTTGTGGGTAACCC
>CAUYQU010016714.1:0-27138 GCA_963574635.1 Cheracebus regulus | reverse complement strand
TTTTATTTTATTTTATTTTATTTTATTTTATTTGTTTATGTATGGAGAGATAGAGTCTCACATCATTGCTGAGGCTGGCCTCAAGCTCCTGGGCTCAAGCAATCCTCCTGCCTTAACCTCCCAAAGTGCTGGGATTATAGGCATGAACCACTGATTCAAGCTGATATTCTATGTTTTCTTTCACAAGGTATGAGGTATGAGTTGAGAGTTTTGTTTTTGTTTTTACATACGGAAATCCAGTTCTATGACCATTTGTTGAAATGACTGTCCTTTCCTCACCAAATGACTGTCTCAAAAATCAGTTGTAAAAAATTTTTTAACTGTGTATGGATGGATTTATTTCTCAGCTGTATCCTGTTTCATTAATCTAAATACGTATTCTTAGGCAAATGCCACATTGTTTTGATTATTGCAGTTCTGTAGTAAATACTGAACTTTGGATTAGTCTTCTATTGAGAAAACTCTATTTTGAGCTGAAATTTTTCTATCTGTAAATTCTACCTATTAATTCTGCCCTCTAAAACAAGATTACTTCCTATTTTACCTGACAGTTGTCTATTTGAACAAATGTTTATACATTTTAATCAGACCAAGCCTCTATATGCTCTAAAACTCTGTACCTTACTATGTGTTTGGTTTTTTTTTTTTTTTAAATCTTCTTACTTTATAATATATTAGGAAGTCAGTCAGTATTTATTGAAGTAAAACTAAACTCTCTGTGGAATAATTGCTCATTAGTATCCTTAACATATGTACCTTACATTCAATGTAGTAAAAAAAAAAAAAAAAAGAAAAAACATAGTTCCTGAGATCATATCATTAAAAAAACCCCATGTCTCTCTTTATCAAGAAATGAATCTTTCTGGACCCTTGCATTTATTTAACTTGTAACTGGTTTGATTTTTTTGTTTTTGTTTTTGATTTTTTGTGACAGGGTCTTGCTCTGTCATGCATGCTGGAATGCAGTGGTGTGATCATGGCTCAGTGCAGACTCAGCCTCCTGAGCTCAAGCCATCCTCCCACCTCAGTCTCCCAAGTACCTGGGACCACAGGCATACAATACCATGCCTGGCTAATTTTAAACATTTTTTGTAGAGACAGGTTTTTACCATGTTGCTCAGGCTGGTCTCTAACTCCTGGGCTCAAGCAATCCTTCCATCTTGGCCTCCCAAAGTGCTGGGATTATAGACATGAGACACCAGGCCCAGCCTGGTTTGACTTTTATATGCTGGAAAGTTCTTCATTTTATTATCAACTTTACTTTTTATTTTTATCAGTTTTACATGAACATAGTTTAAAGGGTCAATAACTATATAATGTTCATTATTAAAATATCTACCTCCTACTCTCCCCCAGTCTTTCTCTGTACAGTATCCCATATCTCTAAATAATGTATGTATATTGAAGTTTTTGTTTTTCCAGTTTTGGATATTCTCTGTTAACTCTCCAATATGGAAGATGAATAATTGCCTCTCTTTGACTCTACTTCCCACATCACACATTACTTCTCATTCTTAGCTTTTCAGTATAGATTTATTATAACTTTGGTTAGATAAATATTTGATGTTGTGAGGTTTTTTTTTTTAAACTTTTAGGTTCAGGGTTACATGTGCAGGTTTCTTATACTGGTAAATTGTATGTCATGGGGGTCTAGAGTACAGATTATTTTGTCTTCCAAGTGATAAGCATAGTACCTGATAGTTTTTTGGATTCTCTCCCTCCTCCCACTCTCCACCCTCAAGTAGACCCCAGTATCTGTTTTCTCTACTTTGCATTCATGTGTACTCAATGTTTAGCTCCCATTGATATGTGAAAACGTGGTATTTGGCTTTCCATTCCTTTGTTAATTTGCTTAGGATGATAGTCTCTAGGTTCATCCATGTTGCTGCAGAGGACATGATCTTGTTCCTTTTTATGGCTGTGTAGTGTTTCATAAGGTATATGTACCACATTTTCTTTATCCAGTCTACCATTGATGGGCATTACATTGACTCTATGTGTTTGCTATTACATAGTGCTGTGATGAACATATGCATGCATGTGTCTTTATGGTAGAACAATTTGTATTCCTTTTGGTATATACCCAGTAATGGGATTCCTAAGTCAGATGGTAATTCTGTTTTAAGTACTTTGCGAAATCTCCAAACTACTTTCCACAGTGGCTGAACTAATTTACATTCCTACCAACAGTGTGTAAATATTCCCATTTCTCTGTAACTCCACCAGCATCTGCTATTCTTTGACTTTTTAATAATAGCCATCTGGCTGGTGTGAGATAGTATGTCATCTTGGTTTGGATATTCATTTATCTCAAAATTAGTGGTCTTGTGCATTTTTTCATATGCTTATTGGTCTCATATATGTCTTTTGAGAAGTGTCTGTTCATGCCCTTTGACTACCTTTACATACAGTTGTTTTTTGCTTGTTAACTTGTTTAAGTTTCTTATAGACTCTGAGCATTAGACCTTTGTCAGATGAATATTTTGCAGACATTTTGTTTCATTCTCTAAGTTGTTTGTTTAGTCGTTGATTGTTTCTTTTGCTCCTTAGTTAATTAGGTCCCATTTGTTTATTTTTGCTTTTGTTGGAGTTCCTTTTGGAGTCTTCATGATGATTTTTTTTTTTAAATGGATTCTCACTCTGTTGCCCAACCTGGAGTGCAATGGCAAAATCTCGACTCACTGCAACCTCCACCTCCCAGCTTTGAGTGATTCTCCTGCCACAGCCTCCCGAATAGTTGAGACTACAGGTGCGTGCTACCACACCTGGCTAATTTTTGTATTTTTTAGTATAGATGGGGTTTCTCCATGTTGGCTAGGCTGGTCTTGAACTCCGGACTCAGGTGATCTGCCATCCCCAGCCTCCCAAAGTCCTGGGATTACAGGCATGAGCCACTGCACCTGGCTTTGTCATGAAATCTTTGCCATGGCTTATGTCTGGAATCGTAATTCCTAGATTTTCTCCTAGGGTTTTTACAGTTTTAGGTTTTAAGTCTAAGTCTTTAAAACATGTTGAGTTGATGTTTGTGTATGATGAAAGGAGGGTGTCCAGTTTCAGTCTTCCACATATGGCTAGCCAGTCATCCCAGCACCATTTATTGAGTAAGGATTCCTTATCATGTTGCTTATTTTTTTGTTAACTCTGTTGAAGATCAGATACTTATAGGTGTGAGGCCTTATTTCTGGACTCTGTTCTGTTCCATCTGTTTATGTGTCTGTTTTTGTGCCAGTACCATGCTGTTTTGGTTACTACAGCCTTTTAGTATAGTTTGAAGTCAGGTAACATGATGCTTCTAGCTTTGTTCTTTTTACTTTGAATTGTTTTGAGAATTCAAGCTTTTTTTTTTGATCCCATATGAATTTTAAAATAGTTATTTCTAATTCTGTGAAGAATGTCATTGGCAGTTTCATAGGTATAGTGTTGAATCTGTAAGTTGCTTTGGGCAATATGGTTGTTTTACCAATATTGATTCATCCTATTCATGAGCATGGAATGTTTTTCCGTTTGTTTGTTTTCTTTGAGCAGTGTTTTGTCATTCTTGTGGAGATCTTTCACCTCCCTCATTAGCTGTATTCCTAGGTATTTTGTTCTTCTTGTTGCTGTCATGGATGTACTGGGCTCTTGATTTGGCTCTCAGCTTTAATTTTGTTTGTATATAGGAATGCCGCTGATTTTCATACATTGATTTTGTATCCTGTAACATTGCTTAAGTTATTTATCAGATCTGGGAGCTTTTGGGAGAGACAGTGGCGTTTTCTAGGTATAGAATTACACCGTTTGCAGGCAGATACTTTGACTTCTTCTCTTCCTATTTGGATGCCTTTTTTTCTTTCTCTTGATTGCTCTGGCTAGGATTTGTAGTATTATGTTGAATAGGAGTGGTGAGAGTCAGCATCTTGTCTTGCTCTGATTCCAAAGGGGAATGCTTCCAGCTTTTGCCTATTCAGTATGATGTTGGCTATGGGTTTGTTGTAGATGGCTATTATTTTGAGATATGTTCCTTTGATGCCTAGTTTGTTGAGTCTTTTAACGTGAAGTGATGTTGAATTTTATTGAAAGGCTTTTCTGTATCTATTGAGATCATTATGTGTTTTTTGTTTTTAATTTCATTGATGTGGTGAATCATATTTATTGATTTGCATATATTGAACCAATCTTGCATCTTAAGGATAAAGCCTACTTGATCATGGTAGATTAGCTTTTGATGTGCCGCTGGATTCTGTTTGCTAATATTTTGTCAAGGATTTTCGCATCTGTGATCATTGAGGATATTGGCCTGATTATTTTGTTGTGTCTCTACCAGTTTTTGTTTGGTATTAGGATGGTAACTGGCCTCATAGAGGGAGTTAGGGAGTAGGGAGGAGTCCCTCCTCCTCAATTTTTTGGTATAGTTTTAATAGAAATAGTACCAGATCTTCTTTTTACATCTGGTAGAATTTGGCTATTGATTCTTCTGCTCCAGAGCTTTTTCTGCTTGGTAGGTTTTTTATTACTGAATCAGTTTTGGAACTCATCATTGGTCTTTTCAGGGATCCAGTTTCTTCCTGGTACAGTCTTGAGAGGTTGTATATTTCCAGGAATTTATCTATTTCTTTTAGGTTTTCTAGTTTGTTTGCATACAGATGTTTGCAGTAGTCTCTGAGGGGTTTTTTTTTTTTGTATTTCTGTGGGGTCGATGGTAATGTCCTCTTTGTCATTTCTGATTGTGTTTGTTTGGATCTTTTCTTTTTTTCTTTATCAGCCTAGCTAGTGGTCTATCTATTTATTCTTTCAAAAAAACAATCAGTGGATTCATTGATCTTTTGTATGTTTTTTTTTTGTATGTGTGTCTCAATTTCCTTCATTTCAGCTCTGACTTTGGTTATTTCTTGTCTTCTGCTTTCCTTGGGGTTGGTTTGCTCTTGTTTCTCTCTTTCCTGTAGGTGTGATGTTAGGTTGTTAATTTGAGATCTTTCTAACTTTTTGATGTGGGTGCTTAGCACTGTAAACTTCCCTCTTAATACTACTTTAGCTGGGTTCCGGAGATTCTGGTATGTTGAATCTTTGTTCTCATTCATTTCAAAAAATTTCTTTCTTGATTTCTGTCCTAATTTCATTTTTTACCCAAAAGTCATTCTGGAGCAGGTTGTTTAATTTCTGTCTTTTACAGTTATTTGACTATGGAAAAATATACTCATAGCAGAGCCATGTAGCCTACTATAATTTATTTTATTAACACTTTTGGAGTTTATAATTAGCTTATTCACTTGCTTAACTTTCTATGTTTTTTATTATTAATTTGACTCAAACTAACTACTTGGGTAAATCTCTTCTCAATACTTTCAGACACATTAGGTATTCTATTATTTTTATCTTTTAGATGTCTCTTCCAAAGGCTTCTAACTTTTTCAGTACAATTTGTTGCTGGGTGTGCTGTGTAGCTGTTGTTTTGGTTTTTTCTTTACCTCATCATCCTGGAGATTTTCTTCACACTCTTTAGTTGAATTTCAGGAAGCTAATAATGCATGAAAAATGCTTTGAGAGCTTGCATGTCTTAAAACATTTTTATTTCACTCTAACAATTTGATTGACAGCTCAACTAAGTATATAATCTTGCCTTGTAAATTTTTTTCCTCAGAATTTGTAGGTGTTGCTCCCTGTGTCTTCTAGCTTCTGGAATTCCTATTCAAATCCATTGAGTTTATATGCTCCATATTTTTCTAAGCTTTCTTGTTCTGATACCTCATCATTTGAATACAGTCTTTTGTATAATAGGTACCTTTTGCATGAAATATATTTATGGAAGCTTTTAGGATCTCCTATTTTCCTCATTGTTCTGAAATTTTGCAGGAGTAGCTTTAGGGTTAAAGTTATTTTCAGACTTTGTGCGGGGCACTGGTTCAACCCGTTGAATATAGAAACTCATTTCTCTTAGTTTGGGGAATTTATGTATGCATGTATGTATGTATTTAGAGATGGAGTTTAGCACTGTCACCCAGGCTGGAATGCAATAGCACAATATTGGCTCATTGCAACCTCTACATCCCAGTTTCAAGTGATACTCCTACCTCAGCCTCCCCAGGAGCTGGGATTACAAGTGCCTGCCATGTTGTGCACGCCTAATTCTTGTATTTTTAGTAGAGACTGGGTTTCACCATGTTAACCAGGCTGGCGGCAGGCACTTGTAACTACAAAAATTGCCTGACTTTAAGTGGTCCACCTGCCTCGACATCTCACAGTGCTGGGATTACAGACATGAGCCACCACACCCAACCTAATTTGAGGATTTTAAAAGAATGATTACCATTAATATTATTTTTATTCTTTTTTATTTTGTTTTCTTTCTATATTGTTCAGATACTAGATGTCCTGGAATTGATCCTTTAATGTTCTTATTTCTTTATCCAGTTTTTCAACTCATTGTTTTACTGCGTTTTATGAGAATTTTTTTCAACTCTATTTTCTAATACTTCTATTGAGCTTTTATATTAATGCTATTATATTTAAATTTCAAAGAGCTCTGTTTGTTCTTTAAATATTTTCTTTTACTAGTATTCTATTCTGGCCTCATGAGTGAGACTTCTCTGAAGGTACTAATGACAACTTTTCTTAAGTTCTTTTCTTTTTAAATTACTAGTGTTTTTTTTTCTCCAACTTGCTTTTTTTTTTTTTCAGATGGAGTCATGCTCTGTTACCCAGGCTGGGGTGCAGTGAGGTCATCTTGGCTCACTGCAACCTCTGTCTCCTGTGTTTAAGCGATTCTTCTGCCTCAGCCCCTTCAGTAGCTGAGAGTATAGGCATGCACCACCATGCCTGGCTGGTTTTTGTGTTTTTAATAGAGACAGGGTTTCATGATGTTGGTCAGGCTGGTCTCAAACTCCTGACCTAATGATCCTCCCACCCACTTCGGCCTCCCAAAGTGTTGGGTGGCGTGAGCCACCGTGCCTGGCCCAACTTGCTATTTTTTTTTTGAGATGAAGTCTTGCTCTGTTACCTGGCTGGAGTGCAATGGTGTGAACTTGGCTCCCTGCAATCTCTACCTCCCGGGTTCAAGCACTTCCCCCTGCCTCAGCCTCCCAAGTAGCTAGGACTACAGGCTCACGTTGCCATGCCTGGCTAGTTTTTTGTATTTTAGTAGAGATGGAGTTTCACTTGTTGGCCAGGATGATCTTGAACTCCTGACCTTGTGATCTGCTTGCCTCAGCCTCCCAAAGTGCTGGGATTATAGGCATGAGCCACCACGCCCAGCCCCAATTTGCTTTTGTAAAATGGGTTTTGCATTCTGTCTTTCATGTTATTAGCTCTTTTTAAATGTCTAGAGATCCATCTCTGGCTGGTTTGGTTTAAGATCAGGATGGTGAAAAGGTGATCAGAAGCACCCTGACTAAATGAGGTTGTGGGGTTGTTAACTACAGTCTTTGCTGTAGATTATGTGGCTGAGCTGATCTCTTGGAGGACCTCTTGATGGTAACATATTTAGATAATTTATTCTGGGCTGGTCTGATTGTCTAGAGAAGATACTTTAAGAATTTTACCTGAAAAATATAAAACTAGCTGTCAGTTTTCTTAAATTTTTCTGAAACTTTGTAAAGCCTCACCTATATCTCTTATTTTCAGTTCATATCCCCCTTCCCTCCACTGTGACTAGTGTTCCAACTCTAGAAATCCTCTGGGTAGTAGATGAAATTGCATCTCCTGAAAAAATATGTTGAAGTCTTTATCCCTAGTACTTGAGAATGTGACTTTATTTGAAAATAAGGTCTTTGCAGATGTAAGCAATGTAAGATGAAACCATAGTGGATTAGAGTGAACCCTATATTCAGTGACTGGTGGTTTTACAATGAGAGAGTTTTGTTTTGTTTTATTTTGTTTTTGAGACAGGGTCTCACTCTGTCACCCTGGCTGGAGTGCAGTGTCATGATCTCAGCTCACTGCAACCTCTGCCTGGGTTCAAGCAATTCTCCTGTGTCAGCCTCCCTAGTATCTGGGATTACAGGCACCTGCTGCCACACCCAGCTAATTTTTGTATTTTTAGTAGAGACAGGGTTTCACCATGTTGGCCAAACTGGTCTTGAACTCCTGACCTCAGGTGATCTGCCCACCTCAGCCTTCCGAAGTGCTGGGATTACTGGCGTGATCCACTGCACCTGGCCGAGAGAGACATTTAGACACAGAGAAACACAAGGAATAATGCCATGTAAACAGAATGGCAGAGATTGGAATGATGTGCCTACAAACCAAGAAACACCAAGGATTCCAGACATCCACCAGCAGATAGGAGGGAAGCATGGAACAGATTCTCTTCAACACTTCCAGAAGGAGCCAACCCTGTTGACAGCTTGATTTTAGATTTCCAGCCTCCAGAACTGTGAGAAGATAAATCTATTTTGTTTTAAGCCCCCTGGTTTGTGGTACTTTTTTACAGTAGCCCTTGGAAACTAATATATTCTGTTTCACCCTCTTTAGAGAAGAAATTCAGACTTCTAATACAGTGTGAGAAAACTTTGTATCAAGTACGGGATCTGTAAATTATTTTATAAACTTTTAACCAGTCATCCTGTTTTCTTTACATCTTCATCCTCCCCTACCACCACCACCCCTGTTGCAGAAATACCCTTTTCTGACATTTTCTGGGCTCTTTAGGGGTTCATCAGTGCTGATCAGGTTGCTTTTCTGGTCTGTCCCCTACTGAAATAGAGTTCACATTCTCACATCTGTTAAGGTACTTTTTAATTGTTCATCTCCTTTCCACCCTCTGCAGTTTACTTGCTATTTTCTTCTTCTTCTGTTATTTGGGTTTATGTCCTTTTTTTTTTTTTAAGAAAGATACCAGAAGAATATGACACTCCAGAAGCCAAGTAAAAATATTTTCAACAAGGAGACGATGAACAACTGTAGCAGATGATGCTGAGAAGTCTAATAAAATGAGGACTGAGAAATGACCATTGGATTTGGTAATATATCATTCATGGCTTTGACAAGAGTAACTGTGATGGAGGAGTTAGGGATAAAGCCTTACTTAAGTGGGTTCAACAGAGATGAGAGGAAAGGAGAAACAGTGAGTATAGATTACTGTCTCAGGAATTTGTCTTATAAGGGAAGCAAGGAAACAGCTGTCAAGAAAACTGGGGTCAAGAGAATTAAAAAAAAAATAGAATAGACAACCAACTAAGTGTCTTACTGACTATGAATGTGACACCTTGCAGGCAGATAAAAATGTGATTCAGGAACTTAGAAATCAATTCAAGACTATGAAGAAAAGAAAGAAGCTATGCATGAAGATAATAATCAAAGTGGAAATGAATAGGGTTCACTCATGTGTAAAATGTAGAGAGATGAGAGAAATTTTGCATGGCCAGAACCTTGGGAAGTACTATTTTAGAAAGAGAAAAAAAAAGAAAAATATTCAAGAAGGAAGAGAACAAGGATAGAAATTTAAGAAGCCCAGGGAAAAGACATTAATCACAGAGTAAATGGGTCAACAGTATCAAATACCACAAAGATGTTGCAAAAGAAGAGGGCTAAAAGGCCACCATACTAAGTAATTATCAGGTCACTTGTTCAAAAATAGTTAAGGAGATTGTAGATAGTAGAAAAGAGGTAACAGATACAGAGTAATCGGAAAGGAATTTTGGTAGCAAAGAAAAGTTTAAAAATAGGGCAGGGGCTGTGAAATATGTTGGAAATCTGGAGAGTGAGGAAGGAGTCAACAGTGAGAAAGAAAATAAGAAAGATAACTAATGGAAGGCTTCAAGTGCTACTATAAAAGGGGGAAAATATGGCTAATATGACTTTTTACTTTATAGAAATTTCATACCATATTTGATTGCAAATGAAGTCCACTTTGTAAAAGGTGGACTCTATAATTACAGTTATCCATGGAAATAAAAATTGCTTTTTTTCCCCACTAGAAAATGGCAAATAGGATGTGAGTTATAGGTTAACCTACAGCTAAAAAGAAAACTTCCTTCATTAAAGGCAATCCATTGTATTTACCAAATCTGGTTTGGTGTGCCAGCAGCTATA
This sequence comes from Cheracebus regulus, assembly GCA_963574635.1. Classification (NCBI taxonomy): domain Eukaryota; kingdom Metazoa; phylum Chordata; class Mammalia; order Primates; family Pitheciidae; genus Cheracebus; species Cheracebus regulus. Next base: position 17,133 of record CAUYQU010016714.1, on the reverse strand, counting down.
CAATTCTATCAGAATTTTATAAGCAGTTCAGTTTTCCATAGTTACAAAAAGTAAATTATATTCTTTGTTTCAAATTCATTGTTAATTGCTTCAATTGTAATTTATCCAGCTTGGCTGAAGACTTCAAGCAGCTTTCCATTTCAGAGTGGATTTCAGAACCTTGAGACTCCTTACATTAATCATCCACTTACAATATCAATACATATATTCTCCAGTGTTTACAGCAGCCATATCTTTGGTTGCACATACTCAGTGTTTGCTATTTTTAATCCAAATTCTGATGCAGATAGAAAATAGAAAACTAAACAGCATTACTCTTCCCTGAGAATCATTTTAAACACCAGCTGAATTACTGAAGACCCATAAAACTGAACAATATGTCTAACCTGAAATTTTCCCTTAATTTCTTTACATAAAAAACACCTTTTTCTATAATTAATACCCATCTCTTTTAAATAAATTATATCAATATAAAGAAAACAGGAAAACTCTCCAAAAGAATATTTTGATTATGCCAAGAATTTAATGAGGTGTACAGATATAAGAAAAGCATTCTTATTCTCCTTGGAATCATAAGTACAGGATTCAGGACACGAAAATAGGATCTGCTTAATCATTTACCAGGCACACTTCAGCCTCAGAAGTAGAGTATTAGCTCAAAGAGAATTGGCCCCATTTGGACATTCATATGTAGTCTGTCCATAATTAGGAATCATTCATAACCTATTCTTTTATATTATATATTTGACCAACACTAACTTAATTAACGTTAGCTTAATAAACTCCCCCCCACTACCCTACCATAGACTAAGTTACAAGGTTCTGGGTTCAGTGGACCAAGTCACAACATTTTTTTCAGCCATAGTGATGTCTAAAACTATTTTTTCCTAAACTGTAAAACTTGTTGTGTAGCCTTCTACATCCTCTATAAGTTTTACACACACACACACACACACACACACACACACACACACACACACACACGCGCGTATATATGGAGAGAGAGAGTTTTCAGAATCAAAATAGATTCAATTGTGTTAAAAACCCTATCAAAGACAAAACCTAACAAACAAGAGCCAGGGAAGGCTCTGAAGGAGAGTTCTCATGCACAAATGGCTGATAACAACAACTACCACCAAAGACTGCAAAAAACACAACTTTGGACAAAGGCCATCCAACCTTCCACAAAATAATACCTCTGGCTATTCTGGGTGCACTGCCTATGGGGTAGCCCTACTCCACAAGGAGCAGTATAATTTTTTTTTTATTAAAAAAATATATATATACCTCTGTGAGGACGTCTGCCCAGCAACTGTCTTCAGACTTGTGCCATCCTTGTTATTGATTCTTGTGGCCAAGGATATTTATCTCAAAACAGTTTCTCGTTTAGAACTTGTATATGGGTGCAATCTTTCTTATTTTACCTTTAAAAACCTTTGTCTTCCTTTACCTCCCTGAAGATACATACAGTTTACTACGGCATGCATATTCCCATTTCAGTGCCTATTCCCAAATAAACATCATTTTCTTTGAGAGTCTTCCTCTCTGTTATTTAGGTTCTCTCTCTCTTTTTTTTTCTATGTATGTGTGTATGTCATATATAATCCACAATTTATACCTTTCCTGATCTTATGTAAAATCCAAAATGTATACAAAAGGTACACAAAATGGTATTGTAACATCATGAAACTAAGAAAAGGAAAACTTTGGTTGAAATAAGAAAAAAAAGAATTCTTATTTTTCATTGCTTTGGTAAATGGCAGGTTTATAGTCAGGAAAACCTTCATTGTCAACTTTCATCTAGCTCAGCCTCTTTATAGTGTCTCAGATGGAACCACTGCTTCCCAGTAAAGCTCCTCTGGGCCCCTCAGCTTTTCTAATTCTTTAAGCTCTCATCTCTGCCTCTTCTATACCTCCTCCTCTGCCCACCCTCTTCAGTGTTCAGTCTATTATTTTCAATTCTTGTTTCACCTAATTTCCTGAGGCTATCATCCATTCTCATAGTTTTAAGTACCACCCGTTTACAAGTCCTAACTCTGTATGTTAGCCTCTTATCATATGCTCCAGATCCAAACTTAATACCTACTTTTGGATATTTTTTCCTGGATATTCTGAGGTTATTAAGACATACAGTGCATGTTGTTATTTGAAACTAAAGCTAGTTAAGCCCTAGATTTAAAAAAAAAAACAAAAAACTCTAAACGCATTAAACAATTTGAGTCTGTGATTCTTATCCTTGGGTCAGAAGTTTCTGTTTAAAATAAAAACTACAAAACAATAGTATAGTCATCCCTTAGTATATGCAGGAGATTGGTTGTAGTACTCCAATGGATACTAAAACCCACAGATGCTCAACTCCATCTCCTTCATATAAAATGGCATAGTATTTCCATATAACCTACATATGTCTTCCCATATTCTTAATCACTGGATTACTTATTCTGTATTTTTTATTTGTATTATTTTTGTTGTATTGTTATTTTGTTGTTGTTGTTTTTTATTTATTTTACTTTAGGTGCATACTATATCTGGCATTTCTCCCCATTTTATCCCTCCCCACCCTGTCCTCCCTCCCCCACCCCCGTCTCTCCCCTACACCCTCCAACTGTCCCCAGTGTGTGATGCTCTTTTCCCTGAGTTCACATGTTCTCATTGTTCAACACCCACCTATGAGTGAGAACATTATTTTTTTAAAAAAATTTTTTATCTGTGGTTGGTTGAATCCACAGATGTGAAACCTATGGAGGTTGCATATCAAATTAGTCTGTTGCATTTCTGTAAAAGCTTAAAGCACTACTCTGTTTGCAAGCATATAATTATAAACACCTTATATCTCTGTACTGAGTTTTCTAGTCTCATGTGTTTTTGTGAAAATGACTAAGCCAAGTAAACCACACTGTGATCAAATAAGGAGAGATAGTACTTTGTAAATGGAAAAATGTCATAAAACCTTTATTGCTGTTGTCAGTAAATAAATATTGGCAACAGAAAGAAGTTGCAAAGGATGGTAGCATCAAATTTAGCCATTATAAACTGAAAGAAATGTGATTGACCTTAATACCTGGTTTTATAAACACCGTGAAGTAGGATGTTGCACAATAACAGAACTACAACTTAAAATGGCTTAATCACTAAAGAGAATTAATATATCACATAACAAGAGTGGGATGGATCTAGGATTGGTTAATTCACCAGCCTATTCATGTCATTCTACTTTTTTCATCCTTAGCAGCTCCAGATATCATATCCTTACCCAGCAATGTTCAGAAACACATGGAAGATACATCCAGGGAGTTCTATGGTATCTTAATAGGGAAGGAAGAGGAGAAAAGCTTTAGGTGAAGCAACCCATTATCTGCTGCATATGTTATAACTTTGAGAAACTAGTTAAAATAGCATTCAGTGTTTTGTTTTGTTTTAGTTCTTTTTACCTATTATGAAGCATCAGTAATATACAGGAAAGACATAAAAGCCTGTAATAATTTCAAGGTACATAAGAGATCCAGAATAATACAAATAAATCCTTTGTGTTTTCCAAAAACCTAATGAATTTTTAAAAAGAACTGTGATTTCTGTTCATAAGCTTTAAAAAATTTAAACTAGTCAATAATACTTGATAATAACTTGAAAATATTATGCTTCATTAGTCTGACTCCATTAGCACAAAATTGCCCTGTAACTTTTACTAATACAGAACAAAACAGGAATTAGTCTCTGCATCTTAATTGATGGTTTGAACAAAGGTATATCTCAGCTGTTTTGAGAGAATTTATGATTTTCAAGATGTATAATAATTCCCACTGAGCCATTATTTCACACATTAGCTTTTATACAATTACTTATTCATAAAACTGTAGATCAAAAAACTTGATTATGCCTGCAGTAACTAGTAGAAAATTTTTAGGGCTTAATTAGATAATAACATTCATTAAAATATTTTGGAGTTAAAAATATATTTTACATAAAAAAGCAAGAAAAAGTAAGCCAGGTCTGATTGACCTAGTTTGTAATGATTTTGTAAGTACTAAAAATGATTTACAATATTAAAATCACTTCATTCATAAAGATGTGGATATAATTGATACCTAAATGTTGATAGATGGAGGAATAAGTCAGATAGTTTTGTTACAAACTGAGTGCCTCTTTTAGAATATAACTTCACACCAACCTTTTATCTACTCATCAGGATTAGTCTGGTTGTTTAATTCGGTGAATTATATGCTAAGAAAAACTGAGCATTTCTGTTACAATCTCTATCTTGTGACGATGTGGAGATCAGTTAGAGCCAAGTATATACCAAAAATTGTTTTTCCATTTCAGTAACCATCAAATACACATTATTTATTTAGTCATTCACAAAACATATCTTTGAGCGTCAAGCACAGTGCTAAGCCCTTAGCAAGAGATAACCATATAAACAAATAAGTGTACCAAATGTTATTGATGTTATGGTAAGTTTATTCAGAGGTAGAAGAAGGGTGTAGTCACTTTTTTAAAAAATTAGAGATTCATAGGGATACATGTACAGGTTTGGTACATAGGTATGTTGCATAATGCTAGGGTTTGGGCTTTTGTAAGTTCACCCAAATAGTGAACTTACACAATAGGTAGTTTTTCGGCCCTTGCCCTCCTTTCCCTTTACCCCCTTTTAGAGTCCCCAGTGTCCATTGTTCATCTTTATGTTTATGTGTACCATTGTTTAGGTCTCACTTACAAGTGAGACTGTGAGGTATTTGATTTTCTGCTTCCGAGTTTTTTAATTTCGGTAACTATTAGGATAATGGTCTCTAGTTGCATGTATGTTGTTGCAAAGGACATCATTTTGTTCATTTTTGTGGTAGTATTCTATGGTGTATATACACTAAATTTTCTTTATTCAGTCCACTCTTGAGGGACACTTAGGTTGATTCCATGACTTTGCTATTGTGAATAGTGCTGTGATAAATATATGAATGCAGGTGACTTTTTGATAAAACAATTTCTTTTGCTATGGATAAATACCCGGTAGTAGGATTTCTGATTTGAGTGGTAATTCTATTTTTAGTTCTGTGAGAAATCTCCTACTGTTTTCCATCAGGGTTGAACTGATTTACACCCACCTCCCCGCCAGCAGTGTTTAAGTGTTCTCTTTTCTTCATATCCTTGCCAATATCTGTTATTATTTTTTTCTTTTGAGATGGGATTTCACTCTGTCACCCAGGTTGGAGTGCAGTGGCACGATCAGGGCTCACCTCAGCCTCAACCTGCTGGGCTCAAGCAATCTTCCTACCTCAGCCCCCCAAGTAGCTGTGACTACAGGTGTGCACCATCACGCCCAGCTAATTTTTTGTAATTTTAGTAGAGACAGGGTTTCACCATGTTACCTAGGCTGGTCTCGAACTCCTAGACTCAAGCAGTTTGCTCATATTGTTCTCCCAGTATGCTGGGATTACAGGTGTAAGCACCATATCTGGCCTATTTTTTGACTTTTTAGTGATAGCCATTCTGATTGGTATGAGATAGTACCTTATAATGGTTTCAGTTTGCATTTGTCCAAAAATTAGTGATGTTGAGCATTTTTCATGTTTGTGGGCAACTTGTATGTCTTGAGAAGTGTCTATTCATGTCCTTTGCCCACTTTTAAATGGGGTTGTTTCTCTTTGTTGTTTCGTTCCAGTTCATTATGCAGTCTAGATATTCGTCCTTTTTCAGATACGTAGTTTGCAAATATTTTCCCCCATTCTGTAGGCTATCTGTTTACTCTGTTGGTTGTTTCTTTTTCTGTGAAGAAGCTCTTTAGTTTAATTAAGTCCCATTTGTCTAATTTTTGTTTTGTTGCATTTACTTTTGTGGTCTTAGTCATAAATTCTTTTAATAGGCTAGTGTCCAGAAGATATTTTTACTAGGTTTTCTTCTAGGAATTTTACAATTTGAGGTCTTACATTTAAGTCTTTAAACCATCTTGAGCTAATTTTTGTATATGGTGATATGTAGGGTTCTAGTTTCATTCTTGTCCATATGGCTAGACAGTTATCCCAGTAGCATTTATTGAATAGGGAGACCTTTCCCCATTGCTTGTTTTTGTCAGCTTTTTCAAAGATTAGATGGTTGTGTGACCTTATTTCTGGGCTCTCTATTCTGTTCCGTTGGTCTATGTGTCTGTTTTTATACCAGTACCATGCTGTTTTGGTTACTGTAGCCCTGTTGTATAGTTTGAAGTCAGGTAGTGTGATACCTCCAGCTTTGTTCTTTTTGCTTAGAATTAACCTTGGCTGTTGGGGCTCTTTTTTGTTTCATATGAATTTATAGTTTTCTCTAGTTCTGTGAAGGTTGCCATTGGTAGTTTGATAGGAATAGCATTGAATCTGTACTTTGCTTGGGGCAGTATGGCCTTTTTTCTTTTTCTTTTTCTTTTTTTTTTTTATTTTTTTGAGATGGAGTCTGACTCTGTTTCCCAGGCTGGAGTGCAGTGGCACAATCTCAGCTCACTGCAACCTCTTCCTTCCAGGTTCAAGCAATTCTCCTCCCTCAGCCTCCCAAATGGCTGGGACTACAGGTGCATGCTGCCACACCTGGCTAATTCTTTATGTTTTAGTAGAGACGGGGTTTCACCATGTTAACCAGGCTGGTTGTGAACTCCTGAGCTCAGGCAAAGCACCCGCCTCAACCTCCCAAAGTGCTGTGATTATAGGAATGAGCTACGGTGCCCAGCCTGTATGGTCATTATAATGACATTGATTCTTAGTATCCATGAGCATGAGATGTTTTTCAATTTGTTTGTGTCATCTATGATTTCTTTCATCAGTGTTTCATGCAAAGGAGATAGAGATCTTTCATTTCACCTCCTTGGTTAAATGTTTTGCTAGGTATTTGATTTTGTGTGTGTGTGTGTGTGTGTGTGTGTGTGTGTGTGTGTGTGTGTGTGTGTGTGTGTCTATTGTAAATGGGACTGAAATCTTTATTTGGCTCTCAGTTTGAACATTACTGTATATATAAATGCTACTGATCTTTGTATGTTGATTTTGTGTCCTGGAACTTTACTGAAGTTGTTTATCAGGTCTAGGAGTCTTTTGGAGGGATCTTTAGGGTTTTCCAGGTATGAAACCATGTCATCAGTGAACAAAGATAATTTGAATTTCTCTTTTTCTATTTGGATGCTTTCTAGTGCTTTTTCTTCCTCTGCCTAGGACTTCCAGTACTATGTTGAATAGGAGTGGCAAGAGTAGACATCTTGGTCTCATTCCAGTTCTTTGGTGGAACACTTTCAACTTTTCCCCATTCAGTATGATGTTGGCTGTGGGTTTGTCATAGATGGCTCTTATTATTTTGAGGTATATCCCTGATGCCTAAATGTTGAGAGTTCTTTTACCATGAAGGGATATTGGATTTTATCAAATTCTTTCTCTGCATTTATTAAAATGATCATGTGGTTTTTGTTTTTAATTCTGTTTATGCAGTGATATAATTTGAATATCTTCTCCAAATTTCATGTTGAAATGTGATCCTCAATGTTAGAGTTAAGGCCTGGTGAGAGATGTTTGGATCATGAGGGTGGATCCCTCATGAATAGCTTGGTGCTTTCCTTGCAGTAGTGAGTTCTTGTGAGACCTGATTATTTAAAAGTGTTTGACACCTCCCCAATCATTCTCTTCCTCCTACATTTGCCATGTGATGTGCCTGCTCCTCCTTCACCTCCCAGCATGATTGTAAGTTTCCTATGGCCCTCACCAGAAGCAGATGCCAACACCACACTTCTTGTACTGCCTGCAGAACCAGGAGCCAACTAAACCTCTTTTCCTTATAAATTACTAAGCCTCGACCATTTCTTTATAACAATGGAAGAATGGCCTAATACATGTGTATTGTGCAATAAAGGTTACATTGAGAAAGAACGGACTGGCTGGGCACGGTGGCACTCATGCCTGTAATCCCAGCACTTTGGGAGGCCAAGGTAGGTGGATCACTTGAGGTTAGGAGTTGAGACCAGTCTGGCCAACAAGGTGAGACCCATCTCTACTAAAAATACAAAAATTAGCTGGCATGCACCTTTAATCCCAGCTACTCAGGAGGCTGAAGCAGGAGAATCGCTTGAATCCGGGAGGCAGAGGTTGCTCTTCAGCCTGGGTGACAAGAGTGAAACTCTTTCTCAAAGAGAGAGAGAGAGAAGAGAGAATGGACTAATATGTATATGCAATAAAGGTTACATTGAGAAAGACATTGAAATATTAAAGTATTGCCTCAAATCAAGGTTAGTACATCACTCTAAATTAGTCTTCATATGTGAGTAATCACTGAAGTCATTTCAAAGGAAAAATATTTTCCAAAAGCACCATCGTTTACTTAAAATTTATTTATAGAAACAAAAACCAGGTTTAAAAAATTTCACATACTACAGTTCAAAGGAAAAAAATTCACATACCTACAGCTTTTAGGAAATATTTTCAAAATATGAACAACTTTTCAATATTAAATAGAAATAAGACAAAATAAAAAACAGTTGAATTAACAATGTTAATTTAATGTGATAGTATTATTTGGCAGATACTAAATTGATGCTATTGAGATTTTATGGCCAAAAGAAATAGTCTCAAGTCTCTAAAATGTTTAAACTTTATTCATATCCTATACTTCCTTTTTTAATGATGAGGAATTGAGTTCAGCTATACATAATAAATAGCTAAAATGTATTGGACTATTTTCTCCTGCAGTTAACAGGATTTCAGAGCTGCACCTTTCCAATCTTCTTGTCCTTTTCTGCCTGGTTGATCACAAGGTAGCTATTACAGTTTCAGATTTGGCTTCATTGCTTGATGCAGGAAGAAAGGAAGAGGACAAAATGACATGTGCCAACTGAGTCAACCCTATTTTAACAGTCTTTCCCAGAATCACCACCTAGTGATGTCAACTAAGGCCTCATTGGCCACACTTTGTCATATAACCACCCCTAGTTGAAAAAGAGATTGGAAAAAGAGAGGTTTAGTTTGCTACAGGCCCCCACACCCATATGTCATGTTAGTGAGGGGTAAGGGGAGAAGGGATTTTGGGAAAGCAACAGCAAGCTCTACTACAACGTCTAAGGCCATTTTTAATGACGGATGATTTGGAAGCACTATAGCCACCTTTATGACATAAAGATCACGTCAGCTTTGGGATATTATTGAAATCTCTTATCAAATAGGTATCTATGTCTGCAATCAAGGAAAGAAAAATTTTTCATTTCATATTTGATCTCATATTACTGATAATGAAAGTATAAATTTTAGAAGCTAAAAGAAATGAGTTCCCTCATGAGTATGATGTTCTCCATGCATGCACCCCTGTGTGCCGGGTGATGTCTCAATTATTCCACATCTTCCTAAGTCCATCTATTGTAAAAACCTCTATTTTCTCAGCATTCCGCAGTAAGAAGTATTTAATATAGATGAATGGGGAGGGATTTCTCATGCAATACTAAGTGCAAAAGGGATCACTAAATATACATATGCCTTATTTTAAAGTAGTTGTTCAGATGGTCCAGAATATACTTATGGTAATATTTTTTGGAATTCAGTCTAAATGACTTAACAATTAGCAAAGAGAATTCTGAGTCCCTTATAAGTTCACAAATTACTGTTCATAGGCCAAACCAGGCCCACCAAATATGTATGTAAATAAAGTTTTGTTGGAATGAGTTTTTGCTCATTCATTTATGTACTGGCATTGGCGACTTTTTTGGTATAAGAACAGAGTTGAGTGGTTGTGACAGACATTGCATGCATGACCTATAAAGCCTAAAATGTTTAGGCTTTAAGAAAAAATTTGCCAACCCCTGCCTTAGAATATATCGTTAAACCACCTTTTAAGAATTAGTGACAGGCCGGGCGCAGTGGCTCAAGCCTGTAATCCCAGCACTTTGGGAGGCCAAGGTGGGTGGATCACGAGTTCAAGAGATCGAGACCATCCTGGCCAACATGGTGAAACCCTGTCTCTACTAAAAATACAAAAAAAATTAGCTGGGCGTGGTGGTGTGTGCCTGTAGTCCCAGCTACCCGGGAGGCTGAGGCAGGAGAATTGCTTGAACCCAGGAGGCGGAGGTTGCAGTGAGCTGAGATCACGCCACTGCACTCCAGCCTGGTGCCTGGCGACAGAGCGAGACTCTGTCTCAAAAAACAAAACAAAACAAAAAAAGAATTAGCAACATAAAGTCAACCTCCTGCGCCTTAGAATATATTTTTAAACCACCTTTTAAGAATTAGTGACATAAAGGAAGTCAACCCCTGCCTTAGAATATATTTTTAAACCACCTTTTAAGAATTAGTGACATAAAGAAAGTTTCTGGTACAGTGCCAAAAGTTATGACTTTAGTTTGATACATAAAACCATTCTATTAAGAATGGATGAGACCAAGGTGGGCAGATCATGAGGTCAGGACTTCAAGACCAGGATGGCCAACATGGTGAAATCCCATCTCTGCTAAAAATACAAAAAATTAGCTGGGTGTGGTGGCATGCGCTTGTAATCCCAGCTACTTGCGAGACTGAAGCAAGAGAATCACTTGAACCTCGGAGGTGGAGGTTGCAGTGAGCCGAGGTCACACCATTGCACTCCAGCCTGGGCGACAAAGCAAGATTCTGTCCTGAGGCGGGGAAAAAAAGACTGGATGACGAAACAACTTGGATTTATCAGAAGAGTGAACACATAGAGTCCATGCCAATAGGATGTAATTTAATAGGAATACATTTGAAGTCCTAAGTTCAGAATTAAGAAAAATATTAAAACATTGTTGAAAAACAAATTAGGCCGTATACACTAAAAGAGCTACAATGACACGGAGATCACCAGTTAGAGAAATGGTAGTCTCAAATTGATAGAATCTTGTGTTTTATCCCTTCCCCCTGACCATATGCCGAGATCTTTCTCATTCAAAAGCATGGTATTGGCATTTTTTACAAACAGCACTCAAACTACAACTCAGTTATAAGTGAACAACATGGAATACTAAGCAATACTAAACATGTTTTATTTTTGTCATCATCTTATGAGTTAAAGTGTCTAAAGAGAATCTTCTGTCTAACCTTGTATGCCCCTCTCAAAATGTAAATAGCATGCCTATAAAAAAACAATGTGAAAAAACCACTCCAGTTTATGTGTGTTCACCCTTATTCCTTCCAGGGTACAGCTTAGTCAATACTCTAAACCTTGAGTCTGTGATCTTATTTCCTATTACATTGTTCATGTTTTAAAAACCTTGAATTTTTGTCAATCGTGTACTTAATATATTGCCACCCACTGAATATACACTTTAATACTATCTGAGGTTATAGTTTTAAAACATTGTATTTCTGATCTGTAATTTACATATGCTTATAAATTCATATACTTGTAGAGGGTACATAAGAAAGTGGTTCCAGAGGTTGCTTCTGGGAAGGGGACTGGGGAGCTGGAAGACCAGGTGACAGAATTAAGAGAGAACTGATTTCACTGTATACCCTATTGTGCCTTTTTACTGTTGGTCCATGTACATGTATGGCCATTCAAGTAAACCAATGAAATATCTTTTAAATAACCTAGCCATAGTCCCTTTGCAAATCATACTATCATCACAGTCACACCCTGGACATGAAACAGCCAACCAAAGCAACTATGACAAGCCAAAGATTCAACAAGTGTACCAAACACAGTGATTAGGTGGTTGTCATCATTTAGGAAAAATACTTTAATTGGTTAGATAGGTATATGAAAACCAGTTTACACAGAAATCCAAGGATAACTGATCAGTAAAAAACATGTCAAAAGAAATGGTTTTTGTTTGTTCACAGGAGGAGGAGAAAAAGAGTAAGGGGGAAAAGATGCAATGAAATGTGCGGCATAAGCCTTGATACCCTTACAGTGGAACACAAGAGTCAGAAGCTAGTAGATGAAATTAAGAACAGGCATGTAAAATGTGGAGAGCAAATGGACATGATCCTTATTGCTGCAGTTCTCCAAAAATATGAAATGCATAGACATGCAAGATGGGGAAACAGCCACTTCTGCTACATACTGCAGACAATAACCCTATTGTATATATGTCCTCCATGTATATGTTTTGGGGGAGGAGAGGTAAGAGAAAGGGTTACATGTTAACTTTCAACATTCTTCTTGCTCTAGGACTGTAAAGCAGCAGAATAGCGTATGTTATTGAAAGCACAGCAAACAGGGCATTTCTAGAGTGTAGCAGAAAGCAGGCATGGAAGCACACTGTATCCCTAGCATATGTTCACAGTTACCAGTGGAAACAATGGTTACTTTTAGTAGCCTTCCTGCTAAAATAACTTAAATTAGAACTAGGTTCTTGCCTGAAGGAACTAAGAAAGATTTTTGGTTAAAGGGAAGTTTTAAGAAGGAGAGGAGCTACATGAGCATGTTCAAATGCCGTCTTTAACTATAATAGAAATCTTTCTTATTCCTTCAACAGGATACACCCATCCTAAAGTGACAATAAAAGGTTTTTTTTTTTTTTTTAGACAGGGTAGGCTCTGTTGCCCAGGCCGAAGTGCAGTGGTACGATCATGGCACTGCAGATTAAACCTCCTGGGCTCAAGCATTTCTCCTACCCCAATCTCCTGAGTAACTGAGGCTAGAGATGCATACCACCACACGTGGCTAACTTTTTCTTTTTAGTGGAGAGGAGGTCTCACTATGTTGCCCAGGCCTGTCTCAAATTCCTGCATTCAAGTGATCCTCCTACCTCAGCCTCCCAAAGTGCTGAGATTATAGTCGTGAGCCACTTTGTCCAGCCTCTCAGGTGGTTGTTGTTGTTGTTTTGAGATACGGTCTCACTCTGTTGCCCAGGCTGGAGCACAGTAGCATGATAATAATAGCTCACTATAGACTCAACCTCCTGGGCTCAAGGGATCCTCTTGCCTCAGCCTCCCAAGTAGCTTAGACTACAGGCGTGGGTAACATACCTGGCTAATATTTTTAAATTTTATTTTAAATTTTTTAGTTTTAGTTTCTGTGGGTATGAAGTAGGTATATATATATTTAGGGGGTAGATGAGATATTTTGATACAGGCATGTAGTGCATAATAAGCAGATGTATCACCTCAAGCATTTATCCTGTATGTTGCAAACAATCCAATTATACTTTTTAAATTATTTTTAAATGTATAGTTAAATTATTATTGACTATAGTCACCCCATTGTGCTATTGAATCTTATTCATTCTTTCATTTTTATTTACCTATTAACCATACCCACTTTCCCCCAACCCCAACACTACCCTTCCCAGCCTCTGGTAACCATCATTCTGTTTTCTATCTCCATGAGTTCAATTGTCTTAACTTTGGGTTCGCACACATAAGTGAGAGCATGCAAAGTTTGTCTTTCTGTGCCTGGCTTATTTTGCTTAACATAATGACCTCCAGTTCCACCCATGTTGTTGCAAATGACAGGATCTCATTCTTTTTTACGGCTGAATAGTACTTCATTGTGTATATGTACCACATTTTCTTTATCTTTTCATCTGTTAATGGACATATAGGTTGTTTCCAAATCTTGGCTATTATTAATAGTGCTGCAATAAACATGAGAGTGCACATATCTCTTTGATATACTGATTTCCTTTCCTTTGGATATATACCTAGCAGTGGGATTGCTGGATCATAGAGTAGCTCTATTTTTAGTTTTTATGAGGAACCTCCAAATTGTTCCCCATAGTGGCTATACTAATTTACATTCCCACCAACAGTGTACAGATGTTCCCCTTTTTCCATATCCTTGTCAACATTTATTGTTGTCTTTCATTTTAACTGGCGTGAGATGATATCTCATTATAGTTTTTATTTGCATTTCTCTGATGATAATGAAGTCGAGCACGTTTTCATGTAATTGTTTGCCCTTTGTATGTCTTCTTTTGACAAATATCTATTCAGATCTTTTGTCCATTTAAAAAATTGGACTGGCCAGGTATGGTGGCTCACGCCTGTAATCCCAGCACTTTGGGAGGCTGAGGCAGGCAGATCACCTGAGGTTGGGAGTTCGAGACCAGCCTGACCAACAAGGAGAAACCCTGTCTCTACTAAAAATACAAAATTAGCTGGGCGTGGTGGCGCATGTCTGTAATCTCAGCTACTTGGGAGGCTGAGGCAGGCGAATCGCTTGAACCTGGGAGGTGGAGGTTGCAGTGAGCTGAGATCGGGCCATTGCACTCCAGCCTGGGCAACAAGAGTGAAACTCCATCTCAAAAAATAATTGGGTTGTCAGATTTTTTTCCTGAAGAGTTTTTTGAGCTTATTTATTCTGGTTATTAATCCCTTGTCAGATGGATAGTGTACAAATATTTTATCCCATTCTGTGGGTTGTCTCTTTACTTTGTGAATTGTTTCCTTTTGTGTGCAGAAACTTCTTACCTTGATGTGATCCCATCTGTTCATTTTCTTTGGTTGTCTGCGTTTTCCGGATATTACACAAGAAACCTTTGCCTGGCCAGGCGCAGTGGCTCACCCCTGCAATCCCAGCACTTCGGGAGGCTGAGGGAGGCGGCTGATTTGAGGTTAGGAGTTTGAGACCTGACTAAAATGGTGAAACTCCATCTCTACTAAAAATACAAAACTTAGCCAGGCGTCGTGGTGTGCACCTGTAGTCCTAGCTACTCGGGAAGCTGAGGCACGAGAATCGCTTGAACCCAAGAAGCAGAGATTGTAGTGAGCCAAGATCGTGCCACTGCACTCCAGCCTGGGTGGAAAAAAAAAAATGAAAAGAAAAGAAATCTTTGCCCATTCTTGTGTCCTGGAGCATCTCCTCAGTGTTTTCTTGTAGTAGTTTCATGGTTTGAGGTCTTAGATTTAAGTCTTTAATCCATTTTGATTTGATTTTTGTATGTGGTGAGAGATAGGGGTCTGGTTTCATTCTTCTGCATGCAAATACCCAGTTTTCCAAGCATGACTTATTGAAGAGACTGTCCTTTCTCCCAGTATGTGTTTTTGACACCTTTGTCGAAAATGAGTTCACTGTAGATACATGGATTTGTTTCTAGGTTCTCTATTCTGCTCTCTTGGTCTATGTGTCTGTATTTATGCTAATACCTTGCTGGTGACTATAGCTCTGTAGTATAATTTGAAGGCAGGTAATGTGATTCCCCCAGTTTTGTTCTTTTTGCTCAGGATGGCTTTGACTATTCTGGGTCTTTTGTGGTTCCATGTAAATTTTAGGATTGTTTTTTCTGTTTCTGTGAAGAGTGCAATTTTTCTTTTCTTTTTTTTTTTTTGTAGAGACAGGGTCATGCTATATTGTCCAGGCTGATCTCAAACTCTTTCTCGTTCAAGCAATCCTCCTGGCTTAGACTCCAGAAACACTGGGATTATGGACATAAGCCACTATACCCAGCTTAGTATCGTTCTACATAACTGGACATTCCTTCTCATTCTCTTTTACTGGATTCTTCCCCTTTCTTGACCTCTCATTGTTGTAGTGCTTCAAGGCTTTTTTCCCTTGTGTTTAAAAAAAACATGCTGTAAAATTTACTATCTTAACCATTTTAAATTTACAGTACAGTAGTGTTAACCTCTCCTTTAATAAGTAACAAATCTCTGCAACTTTTTCATCTAGTAATCTGAAACTCTATACCCACTGAAAAGCTCCCCTTTTCTTTTCCCTTGTCTCTATACTCTTCCTTCCTAGGTGATCTCATCTACTCTCTTCACTAAAATATCATCTATTTTGCTTTAGAATAATTTCAGCTTCCCATCTCCCTACCTCCCTTCAGTTTTGCACATTCAGATTTTTGGATCATGTCCCTTCTGTTTCTAGAGTCTTTATTTAAAGTATATATGGTCATTAAATTCTCACATATCAAGCTTCATTGCTTACCAGATTCCCTTTTCATCTTCTCCTATCTTAAATCTGTGTTAAGGTGTTTTTATGGTTTGGTTATTTTCTCAAGTATTTTTAATGAGATGATTTGCTTTAGTGGTGTAATTTTGGTAATCTTGAATAGCCTGAAGTATCTTTTTGCCATCCCATAACAAATAGGGGGTATCTTGACTGAGTATAAATTCATGACTTCTGCTGCTTTTCTTTCAATTTGTTTAGATCCTGTTGCATTGTGTTCTAGCGTCTAGAGTTGATGATTAGTCCAGCCCCAGTCCTAGTTTTTCCCTTTATAGATAATTGTTCTTTCTGGACACTTATAAGTTTTTTTCTTTATTTGTAAGATTAATTAATTTTACAAGGGCATAATAGATATTTGTCTTTTCTCTTCAATCCACTCTGAAACTTGGTTTCCCTTTTCAGTTATCCACCAAAGCTGAGCCCAGAGAAATTTTCCTTTATTGTTTACTTAATTGTTGCCTCTCTTCCATCCAGTGCTTCTTCTCTTTTTAACACATATTTTTTGTATAATAGGTCTTCTGAGACTATCTTGAAATTCCTTCAGTGTTTCCATTTATTTAATTTTCTGTTCTGTGCTTTGAGATGATCCAGAGACTGCATCTCCCAGTCTATGTATTTAGCTGTCAATAACGATCATCTTTAAAGTTCATGTACTCATTTTGCTTTGAAATCTATACATAAATCTTCCTGGGAAAAAATTATGTTTTTCCAAGTATTGCTTTTTAGTTTTCTACTTTCTTGGTTTGTTTACAGAGAATGTAATAAAATTTTTACTCTTACATATGTTTTAATTTTCAATTAAAGTATTTGAATTTTTTAATTTTTTTTGGAGAAAGACTGAAAATACATGTTTTATTATAGAGATATTATGTTCAAAATGAATCACAGTTGTTTCTAAATGATTGAAGAATGAGAAATGAATTGTAGAATTCTATTTTTTTTAATTGCATTTTAGGTTTTGGGGTACATGTGAAGAACATGCAAGATTGTTGCGTAGGTACACACATGGCAGTGTGATTTGCTGCTTTCCTCCCCATCACCTATATCTGGCATTTCTCCCCATGCTATCTCTCCCCAACTCCCTACCCACTGCTGTCTCTCCCCTATTTCCCCCCCGACAAACCCCAGTGTGTGATGCTCCCCTCCCTGTGTCCATGTGTTCTCATTGTTCAACACCCACCTATGAGTAAGAACATGGTGTTTGATTTTCTGTTCTTGCATCAGTTTGCTGAGAATGATGGTTTCCAGGTTCATCTATGTCCCTGCAAAGGACACAAACTCATAGTTTCTTATGGCTGCATA
>CAUYQU010016713.1:0-31476 GCA_963574635.1 Cheracebus regulus | reverse complement strand
AGTCACAGAACAAAGAAACCCAGTGCGTGGTTGCTGACTCTTCCCCTGTGTGCGAGTCCAGCCCGCCCGGAGATCCCAAATAAAGCCTGAACTTAAATTCCGGTTCCAGAACACTTTTCTCGCGGCCAGCTAGCTGAGACGGGTGTCCGGGGGTCTCGGGGGTCACACACAAATCAAGAAAATGATCATTATTATTTATTATGCCATAGTTATTACTGCAATAATGTTATCACATAAAGGAAGAGTTGTTAAAAAATTATCTACTCCTGTTGTGAAATGAGCTGTGTTGATTCAATAGATTATTTTAGAAAATACATCTGCCAAATTTCTGTTACCAAAACACCAGGGGGTTGGTTTAGGTCCCATTGCTCACTGCACAGAAAGCCAATCATTGAGTCAATGAGTATTGCCAGGGAAGAAGGCTTTTTATTTGCGTGATGTAAACCAGAGAGATGGGAACCAAGCCTCAAACCTCTCTCTTCCAACCAACTAAAATTGGAGGTTGACACAGTGGGGAAGGAATGTAGCTACCTGTGGGAAAACAGCATATAGGGAGAGGTAAGGAAGGAATCATGATGAATGAGGGGTCTGGCATCTCGTTGTCTGGATACAGTGATCTGGTGGGTTTCAGTTTCTTGTCTGAGGGTCAGTTTCCTGAGGAAGAAACTAAGATAAGACAATTGGGCCAGTTTTGTTTGTATCACAATCTAACCACTCGTATTAACACTTACTCTATCATTCAGCTATTCATTCATTCAACACTTACTTATTGAGTCCTACTTCTGCCCAGTGTTCTTCTACATGCTGAGAATATAAGTTGGAAGAGGAAAAATTCCATGGTCTCATAGAAATTACATTCTAATACAGGAAACAGAAATCTAAATAATTAAGATTTAAAATATAATGCTATATAGTAATCAATACTGTAAAGAAACAAAATAAAGCAGGGAAAAGGAGCAGTGGGTGATTTGTGTGTGAGGGAGTGTTATAGTTTATATAGAGTAGTCAAGAAAGACCTCTGTGGAGGTGACATTTGGCCAGAATCCAGAAAAAAAGCATAAGCAAAATGGCCATCTGTGGAAAAAAAGCATAAGCAAAATGGCCATCTGTGGAAAAGGTAGGAAGAACATCAAGTGCAAAGGCCCTGAGGTAGAATTTTGCTAATCACTTTATAAGAGTAGAAAGAAAACCAGTGATGTTAAAACAGAGTTAGTGAGAGCAGAAGGGTAAGATATGGGGTCAGATATTTGTATGGTCTTGTAGGTTAGGGTAAAGGTTTCAAATTTGACTTTTAGTGAATGAGAAGTCATTGGAATGTTTTGAGTAGAATAGTAACTTTATCTGACTTACCTTTAATGGTAATCCCTCTGGTTTTGAGTAGAATAGTAGCTTTATCTAACTTACCTTTAATGGAATCCCTCTGGCTTCTTTGTGTAGACTAGATGAGAGGGCAGGGAGAAAGCAGAGAGACTTTTAGGAGTATATGTTATCTCTTTAGGGAAGAGATAAGGTATCTTTGACCAGGCAAAATGGGGTGGAGAGGCTGAGACATTGCTGTACTCTTAATACATTTTGAGAGTAGAGCAAAGACGTTTCAGGATGCAGGAGAAAGAAGCTAAGAAAGTTAGCTTATGCAAATTAACAGGATCACTAAAAGTAAAATTTCAGAAAGAGGTTAAATAAAATAGCAAATCTTTAATATGACTAAAAGTGAATTATTTGGAAGAAGGATCATATAAGCACACTATCATTCAAAACACAAGTTCAGGAGCTAATGCAGTGGGAGCCTGCAAATTCAAATTGTTCCTTTTTTCAGCCTAAGCATTCTCTTGCTCTGTTTCTGTAACTCAAATTTGGTTCAGATCAGTATTACCTTTTCGTATCTGACACATATAACAAAATAGTAATTTCCAATTCAATTGCTTAACATTTTTAAAGAAATATAAAATACATGAAATAAATGGCACAAATCACAGGGTTTTAGCTCACAAAATAATAATATGAGTTACCATCCAAATAAGAACTAAAATATTACCAGCATTCCACAAGTGATCCCTGTGTTCCCTCCAAAGTGCAAACTCCACTCTCCTCCCAGATGTAACCACCATCTTGTTTCCTAACCCCATGTTAATTCCCATGTGAATTTTATATAAATGGAAACATGCAATATGTGCTCTTTTATGTCTGGATATTTTGCCCAACATTATATTTATGTGGGCAATTCATCATTATCATTGCACTTAGTAATAGCTCATTAATTTTTATTGCTATATTTTACATGAATATGCTCAATTCATTTATCCACTCTTCTAATGAATATCTGAATGATTTCTTGTGTTTGGCCATTATGAATGATATGTCTATGTACACTCTTGCACATGACTTTTGACACACATAAATATATATTTTTGGGCATATATCTAAAAATTATTTTTATAGGATATGTAGTAAATATTAAAACTCCCAATTTTCAAAAGTGGTTGTACCAATTTACAATAGTGCCCATAATATATGAGGGATGTAGCTGTTCCAAATCCTTGAAATGCTTGATATTTTCATTCTTCTTAATTTTAGCCATTCTAGTAAGCATGTTGTGATATCTCATTGTGACTTCAATTTGCATTTTTATTTTTAAATTTATTTTTGAGACATTGTCTCACTCTGTTATACAGATTGAAGTGCATGATCACGGCTCACTGCAGCCTCAATCTCTTGGGCTCAAGCCATCCTTCTGCCTCCCCCTCCAGAGTAGCTGGGACTGCATACAGGCATGTACCACCACACCCAGTTAATTTTTTTATTTTTTATTTTTGTGTAGAGACTCCCACTATGTTGCACAAGCTGGTCTAAAACTCCTGAGCTCAAGCAATCCTACCGCCTGGGCCTCCCAAAGTGCTAGGATTACATGCATAAGCCACCATACCTGGCCTAGCTTGCATTTTTAATAATGAATAAGGTTAAGTACTTTTTCACATATCCCAAGGAATAAAGAAAAGATGTGCATTTAAGGTTACAAATTCCCTTACATATATAGTTTTAAATACATTCCATAAGCTATGACAGCTTGTGTTTTAATCATTATTCTATTTGGAATATTTTCTAATTTTTATCATAATTTCTTCTCTGACTTATTGTCTATTTAAATGTGTGTTTTTAAATTTTGAAACATGGGAATTTTCTGGTTATCTTTTCTAAAATAATGTCTAGCTCACTTCCGTTGTCATAAGAAATGTGCTCTGAATAATTTTATTCCTTTGAAATATTTTGTATGATATATGTTTCACGTGTCCTTGTAAGGAATAAAATAATCTACAATTTGAAGAGTCAATCCTTGATGCATGTCAAATTAGAACAAGCAGGAAACAAGCAGAATATTTGAACAACATGATACATAATTTTCATTTGCTTTGACTTTTATAGAAGAAGCAGAAAATATTTTCTGACCACAGTAACACAGAAGTAGAAGTTAACAACAAAAATAAAATGAAAAAAAAATTCACCTCCAAATTAAAGTGGAATACTTTTTTCCCAAACAACAGATATAAAGGGGGAAATTATCAGCCCAAAAATAAATGTATACCATTATATAAATGCTATATACCAGATAAAAATTAAAGCATTGCTCAGAATAAAAATCTTAGCACCAAATACTTATTATAATAATCAAGAAAAACAGATGTAAATTAAACTCAGTAAGTTAGGAAAAGAACATCTTAAATCTAAGGGAAGGAGAAAGGAAATTAAATTAAAACAGAAATTACTGACATGGAAAACAAATCTGCTAGATTTAAAACATAAATCAAAGAGCCAATTATTTAGACATATCAATAAAATGAATAACATCACTGTATTAGTCAGAATAAACTAAGCTTCAATTTTAATTGTAAACAATCCCTAAGTGTTAGTAGCTTATCACATAAATTTTCTCCTGCACTCAAAGTCTACTGTGGGTTAAAAGACTCTCCGAGGCAGCTTTTTTTTTTTTTTTCCATATAGTAACTCAGGAATTAAGTTTTCTTTGACTTGGGGTTCTGCTCTATCAACACATGCCCTCCATGCTCACTGATAGTAAGGAAGAAACTCTGGAAGATTTCAGGGCTTTTCACCCTCAGCCTGGATGTGATATATGCCCCGCTCTCTACTGCTACCTGATTGTTGCCTAGAACTAATCACATAAGAGGTATAGTCTTCCACATGCCCTGGAAAGAGAATAGAACTAAATACCTGTGAGTTATAGTGAAATGGCTGTAACTATCATTAATTAACTTAATCAAGGAAGACAAGGAGAAAGTACAAATATCTGAAATAAAAAAT
The DNA here is from genome assembly GCA_963574635.1 of Cheracebus regulus. Lineage (NCBI taxonomy): Eukaryota > Metazoa > Chordata > Mammalia > Primates > Pitheciidae > Cheracebus > Cheracebus regulus. The sequence continues at coordinate 27,162 of CAUYQU010016713.1, read as the reverse complement.
ACATGTAATTGAGAAATAACCACAGATACAAAGGAAATTAAAAGAATTGTATGACATTAATTTGCTCAAATACATTTCTAATTCTGCATAAAATGGCTGATTTTCTCAAAGAATATAAATTTTCAAATGTATTCCAGGTATGTGTAGAGGAGGAAAAATGTATTTTCCTTCTACCCTTCCAAGTTCTTGGCTGGGGCTCCTGTAATAAAAGACAGATTAACAAGAGAAAAGTATACCCATTTATTTAATAAAGGTTTTACGTGACATGAGAGCCTTCATAAGTAAATGAAGATCCAAAGAAGCGGTCAAGCTTGAGTGTTTTTAATGCTAGGTTTGATAAAAAGTGAAAAGTCGTAAAGAATTATAATAGGACAAAAGGATATGAGTTGGGGAAAACTTAGCAAGCCCTGTTTGTTTAGATTCCTCTCTTTCTCCCTGTGTCTTTGGAGATAAGGATACTTTTTACGGTCATATCTTCATAACTGCTCCCCACCTCACAATACCCTTCTTTCTTTGTTTCAATGGAAGATGGTATTCAAGCCTAAACTCTAAGCCACTGTTTTGAAAATTACTCATTCCCTGCATATTTCCTATGTATATGTTAATGGAAAAGCCAGACTCTCAAATATTTTAAAGGGGTTTATTCTGAGCCAATAGGAGTGAGCACAGCTTAAGGAAACATAGTCTCAAGGAATCCTGAGAAAGTATACCCAAGGCAGTCAGATTACAGTTTGGTTTTATACATTTCAGAGAGTCAGGAGTTATAGGCAAAGGAATAAAGCAATACATGGAAGGTATACATTGATTTGGCCCAAAAAGGTGGGATAACTTGAAGCAAGACCTTACAGGTTACAGGTGGACTCAGAGATTCTTTAATTTGCATTTGGTTAAATGAGTAAAGCTCTAATACTTTGAGTCAACAGAAAGGAATATTTTAAGTTATGGATGTTATGTAGCAAGATCGATGGCCTTCTGGCCTGACTTAACCCTTGCCTTATATGGCCTTAGGCCTTGTTTATAATTTAGCATCTTATTGCCACAGAGTCTCTTTTGTCATTCTTATGATCTCTGTTTTAACATCAGTGCTGGTCAGTTGTGCCTAAACTCCAAAAGGGAAGGTGTATAACCAGGTGTGTCTGAACTCCCTATCACAGCTAGGAACTCAGTTCTTAAGGTTTATTTGGGGTCCCCCTGGCCAAGAGAGGGTCTGTTCAGTTGGTGAAAGGCTTAGGATTTTTAGTTTACGTATATACAAGGTGTAGATGTTAGTAAACTTCTGTTTGTTTTGCTCTTGTTAATCTGTCTTTTGTTACAAGGTTCCAGCTAAGAACTCAGAACAGATAGAAAGTTATTTTTTCTCCCATACAATGCCATGGAATAAGTGAACTACAATTTATTTAATTATCAGGAGCTAATAGATATTTGACTTTTATTTTTTAATTTGAAATAAATTTTATCATATTGTATATATTATATCACAATTTTCTTTTGAAATATTATACTTTTATGATTTACAAATATTTATATGTAGAACTTAAGTTTACTCATTTTCTCACTGTGTGTATTTATTGTCTGAATTTAAGAAAACCTATCAAGTCTCCTCTGAATGGGCATTTTATATTTATGTAATTTTTCTTATAAACAATGTTAGAAAAAAATTTCTGTGCATTCTCCTTGTGCACATGTACAAATCAATACATTTTTACTATTTATATTTATTCATACTATTCTAAAAGTAAACTCAAGATTTCTGGAACAAGGTAGATTACAATTACTTACAGCAATAACCTCATTGGTTCCCCTTTGGAACAAATCTTCCTTATTTTAAGGTGATGTGATGAGAGCCAGATGTCATCCTACTGATACCACGTCCTGTACTGTAGGTAAGGAACCCCAAAAATATGAATCTGGGAGCTTCTATAGACATTACACCCCACGCCCAGAGAGAGACTGCAATCTCCCTAATTTAAACAATTTCTCTTTGGAAAAAAGAAGGGGAAGTTCTCTAGACTTTGAAATGTAGATAAATGTCTTCAGGAGGAAGACAAGACAAAAATCTCTGTCCTCCGGTTTATAACCCCTGAGATGTTTTCATGGAACCAGGGAGATAAGTTTTATCTTTTGAAAAGGAGCAGATGGCTTCAATCTAATACACTAGGAATCTGAGGAGCCAAAGGTCTGAGGTCAAGGAGACTTTAGCTAGTCAGTTTTCTTTCTGCAGGAAGTCAAACAGTGCAAAAACATGAAAATATTCAATTCCTGACATATGTGTTTACTAGTAAACAATCAGAAGTGAAATTACTGGGCTGTAGGATACGTATCTTCAACTTTTCTAACCATTGCTAAACTCCTTCCCAAATCAGTGTTATCAATTTAAGCTCCCACTGATGGTGTACTAAAATTATTGTTTCCTTACATCCTCATCAACCAATATTGTGAAATATTACTTTTTGCTAACCAGATAGCTCTGACATGATGTATCACTGTTTTCTAAATTCTCATTTTCTGATTTCTTGCAAGGTGGAGGATTTTTAAAAATTTAGTTTCCTCTTCTCTTAACTGCTTGTTCATATTATTTACCCATTTAGATATTGAGTTATTTGTGTTATTTATTGATTTGTAGGCATCATTATATATTATGGAAGCTAATACTTTGCTATTTGCCTGCATTGCAAATATGTTCTTCCAGGTTGTGCCTTATTTCTAATCTAATAGTATTCTGATTTATTAAAAAATTAATGTTAATTGAGTCAAATGTATCAATGTTTTGCCTTATAAAGATGTTTTGTTTCCAGCTTAATAAATCTCAAAGCCAAAGTCATATGTATATTTTCCAATATGTAATTTTGAAATTTTAGTTTGTTTTTGTATTTTGGGTTTTATTCCACTTGGAATTTATTTTTAATTATATTATAAAGTTTTCATCACACTTAACTGTTATTTATTATAAATAACTGTGAGGAAATAATTTGAAATTATGGCCCTTAGATTAAATGTAGTGTCAGAGTCCATTGACATAAAAGGATATTAAACTAGGGTTAGGAGGAGGTCTATGGAAAGACAGGTTTACAGTAAGATAGAGATAAATGTGTTAATCTGGACTATAATTATTCCTTCTCACACTAGACAAGGGATTGGATTAGATCTTGCTGAATATAATTTTATAAAAGCAGACCAATTATGTATGTGAGAGAGACAGAGAGACTATTTTTTAAACAGAAGCACTAGGTTGCTAATGAAAGTCTTCTGGACTAGTGAGGTAAGCACGCATATAACAGGACAGAAACACAGTAAGAATTTAGCCATTTTCTACTCTGAGGTGTCTCTGGCAGGTGCTCATACTTTGTAAATTTAGGGGAAGTCGAAAATAAAAAGGCTGTTCCAATTCATGCAGCATCTGCTCTGGCTCTGTCTGGCTATCTTATTTCCATTAGGTTCTGTAATTATGTCTAAATTAATTGGCACTTTAAACAAGTTTGGGAGAGGGTAGTCTCAATTTTATTCACTAGAATTTTTAAATTTCCGGTTGTCTCAGCAAAATTTATAGGTTAGTCTATGTTTCCCTATTGATTTGTAATGACAACTCTGTCATACACCAGTCTTTCACATAGGCAGGCATTTGTTTATGGCCTCTTTACTCTGTTTCTTGGGTTTATTTGCCTATCTCTGTGACAATAATTCACCATTATTAGTCATGGTATCTTTAGAATAAATCTTAACATCTGCTAGTATGAGTCTCTGCACGTGTTTTATTTCTTTTATTAATTTGATTTTTTTTTGGACACTAAAATCACCTTTAAAAATCAATGTGGATTTTAACATTATCATGGTAAATTACATGAAAAATTTTGTTGAATGTTGTGAGTGTAATGTTATTAAATTCAGAGGTCAGAATTGACATTATTGTATTGATTTGTTTTCTTCATGAACATAGTCTGTCTACTTAATCAGGACTTCGTTTATGCCCTTTCATAATATTTTATAATTTTTCTTGCACATATTTTGTTAGACTATTTTTCTAGAGATTTCTTGTTATTTTGAACATTATTATTTTTAAGTTACATTTTCAAATCGTGTGGCAGCCATAAAAGTGATTCCCTCAGATTTCCATTCAGTGAAAACCTGCTGCAACACCTCTGAGAGTTACTGCAGTGTATGAATCAAGGGCATATTCTCTCCAGGCAGCTGCAGTGGCAGACTAAGCACAACAGGAGTGCCAGGATCTTGCCATTGCCATATAAAGTAGAACTCCTCTAGAAACAGCCTTTACACTGAGGTGCCTTGTTGCACTGGCCATGATTTTCTCAGAGATGCTCCTCAGACTGAACATTTTCCTACATAATACCCTTGCTCCACTGCTTTATCAGGTGTCAAACATGCATTGCAGCATGAAGGTTTTCCCTATTGACTCATATCATGTCTTCTTATCTTTCAAAGGTGTTAGTTGCAAAAAACTCTTGAGCTACTAATTCTCTCTTAGCATCTACTTATCAAAGGATCTCATCTGACACAATTTATTATCAGAAGTGGTACAAGAAAGCATTCATTAAGATAAAATTTAGAGACTGACTAAGTTATTACTTGGCTAGAAAAGAGAATCCCATCTCAAGTGATATGTGGAGTATTACAGATAATCCCTGGCACAAAACAGTAGCAAAATTGCTAAAATGTTAATTGGCAATGACTGCAAATAATATTCTGATGAAATGAAACACTCTGACTAATGGGATGTCACAAATACTGGAAAGGTATGACGTGAGCAAAATATATAAGAACAATGAGCTTGAGTAATTATCATTAAGTTGCATGGAAACTCTACAGAAGGATAATGAGAAAATAAAGGGATTTTAAAAAATAGATAAACACAAAATGTGAGGACCTTTATGGTAGATTACAGATACACCAGCTGAGAAAAAAAATATATAAAGATCTGATAGGATTAAGGAGCTTCAAAGACAAGTCAATGCTCAAAGTAAGTATATCACACTAAGGTCACAGAACAAGTTAGAAAAGTCTAGAACCCTAAGATGTGAGATGAAGACTTCTGGGTGTATATTCCCAAGGATTATGGCTACACAGACTCCTCTGAAACATAAGGAGGCCGTATGGGTGGCCCAGGCACCTTATTAACCCATTTATGCCTGAGGTTGCAATTTTTTGAATTTTTGCAATCAGACCTTGGCAAGGACCTTGAGCTGTAGGATATAAGTAACTCCCACATGCTTAGCATTCCAATAATGGAACACTAGGCATAAATAGGTTAAAAGGCATCAATTCCCCTGTGTGAAAGGCACGAGAGGGGCCTCTCTCATGTGGGGCAAAAGGTGCTCCCCTTAGAAGCTTCTCCCCCACTCCTCCTTTGTGTACCAGATTGTACTAAGGCTAAATTCCAACATACACTGGCTGGGGCCATGCTGTGTGTAATAAGGAAAGAAAATGACTGCACCCAATAGGAACTGCAAGTATTTGCTGGCAGGAACCAGGGGAGTATACATGGAATTCAATTTTGAGGGTGCTTGATCAAGTGGACCAGAATACAATATAAGATAAGCAAGAGTTCATTGACTTGGGTCCGTTCTTTTAGGACAAAGAAAATAATACCCAGGCAAGAACTCCAGGGGATGAAATAAAGTGTCTACTAGTATAATTCTTAAGATCCCAAGTTGTAGCCTATACAGAACAAAGTAGAGATGCCTGAGTTTTCCCAGCAAAAAGTGGAAGAATAAAGTTAAAAAGTCAGAGAAATGGTCATGCTGGAATAGGTACATTATGTGAAGCCAGAAGACTTATCAGAGGTTTATATTACATGAGAAGGTCCAGAGGATACAATATTGACCAAAGCCATCAGGTGTGCTCTGTTGTGAAGAGCACCAACACTACTACAATGTTCAGTGGTGGCTACCCTCTGTGGCTCAGGGCTGTTGTTAAGAGGAGTACTCACATAGTTTGGCTCATTGACAGCAAGGGGGATGATGGCCACAGCCCACCCAAGCAATGTAGGCCTATTGAAGCTGTTCACTTGCTTCTTTCTCTCTTGCTTTCTGTCTCCTCTTATTGTTCCACTCAGGTTGCCTAGTTTCCCCATCTATGTTAAATTTGGCAATTGGCAGTACTTGTATCACGGTGCTATTGTGAGTGTGGCTAATTCAGTTACAGAGATATCTGGCAACTCCATGTCCTTTAATGTCCTAGGTCTGCTGTGTTTCACAAGCTGATGCCCTAGTTAGAAACTGGCAGAGGTGATTTTTAACCTCTTTTCAGGAGGGATGATCTCAGGGAGGCGCCTTGATTCTGGCTGCCTACTTACATGAAGATTTTAAACCCTGGTCATCTCTGTTTTCAGCCTTGATGTTCAGCCAGCTTGTGACTTCAGCCCTGTTCACAATTCTGGTTTCTATTTCACATTTTATTATTATTATTTTTTTTGCAATGCTTATCTTACCCATAAGCCCAGTTATAGCTTTTTACTTTCTCTTTTTAATATATTTACATCACTCTAATGTCTTAAAGCAGCGGAGATACTAAAAGCATAACTTACAATATCATCCAGATAAAATTAGATTCCATTTATACAGAAAAACCATTCCTTCTTCTCTCTTAAGGTTATAACATTTATTCTTGATTTTTCCTGTTTCACTAACATGTTTCCCAAAAAAATATTTTTATTCATCTTGTTTGGTATTTTGAACACTTTTTGATAAGACCCATATCTTTCTTAAATCCTGGTAACTTTTAAGCATTTTTATTTCAAATATTGCATTGCCACCATTTCATCTATGCTTGTTCTAGGACTCTTATGAAAATGTTTGTCCCTCACTTTCTTCCTTTCATCCTTCTTATTTTTTTTCTTCCACGAAATAAATTCACATTCATTGGATTTTTACTATGTGCAGTGCACACTGAAAGGCTTATAATACTGTCCCAAAGTTACAGAGGTCTTGAAATGATTAAACCAAATGATTTGGAGCGCTTGAGTGGAGATAAAGTGGGGGATGCTCATGAAAATATCCCCTTTAGCTTCTACTTACAGGCTTTTTTTCTCAACATCAGTCCAGATCAATAATGGAAGAAAACTTCAATATGGTTCCTTAGTCTCTCTAAATTATTCATGCCAATTGACCAGCTTAAACATTCTCAGGAAAGTAATTCCTGGAGGGTTCTTTCCATGAAGAGTAGATGCTCTTGTTGGGGCTCAGAAGATAATAATCCAAAATATGGTGCTTTGACATGCTGAACTAAAGAAGAGAAACCTCAAGGTTTCTCTCTGATTTCCCCCTGCCTGCATGTCCCTCTGATCTTATTTTTCCAAGGCACCACTAGATACTTTTGCTGGAATCTCCTTATCTGACTAAGAAAACTTCTTTCCAAAAGAAATGCAATTGTCTTTCCCCCTTCCTAGGAGTCTCATTAAATAATCATGAAACATTAATCATTGGAGAGGAGAAAAGAATGGAAGTTGTCACCATGCCTCCACAGACTTTCAATCTATTCTTCTGAGGGAAGTGTTGAGAGATTACCTGGGAGGCTTTATCTACATCAGACAACCTTCATTCAAAGTAAAGTTCCACACCCTCTCCCTGCACCTTCCCATTACCTCCTGCAGAGCTCAGAACTTTGTCCCAGGCCACTGCTCCTTGGGCTCATTCATTTTCCCAGAAAATCATTTACTTCTACACCTCTATCTCCCCTTCTTCTGTGAAGAAGGATATATAACCATCTGGACCTCACTGTATTATTGGTTAATCATTCTTCTGTGATTCCCCCATGCTATACATGTTAAAATAAATTCTGTATGACTTTTTATGCTATTAATAGGTCTATTGTCAGTTCATATTCAGCAAAACTTCAGAAGGCAGAGAGGAAGCTTTCCTTTGGCTCATCCACCTACTATGGGCATGTGGAATGCTCAGCAGTGGGTGGAGATTTCATAAACCTGGAAGTTCTACTACTCTGATGAAGGCACTTTTGCATGTTCTATATTTATTATTGGTATTTCTAGGCAGTATATAAGTTTATATTTTATTGGTACTATAGGGAACCAGAATATGCCACCCCAAAATATGACTGTAGGAGACCAGAATGTGCTACTCCAAATTATGCTTCTTTGGCATAAGATTATTTTGAATTTATTATTTTGAGAAATAGCAGACATATAAACTCTGGAAGTAGACTAGAAATTACTCTTTTGTAAGAGAAATTTATGTTTATAAAGGAAATTTCTATTTATAAAGATGTCTCCCTCTCTATACCAGGAAAAGTAGGATAAATAAATCACAAAAGACTCTTATCAACGGAGAAGACATCAACTTAAATCTGCATGACAAACCTTACTCTTGTTTACTATGTGTTTCTGGTCACCTACCCATATATGACCCCCCCAACATACATATACACTCTTCTTTCTTTGTTTCAGCAGAAGATGGCATTTAAGCCTGAATTAAAAGCCATCTCTGGAGATTTACGCATATTTTTCTGAGTGTCTCTCACGTATACATAAGGTACACATGTTAATAAACTTCTGCTTGTCTTTCTCTTGTTAATCTGTCTTGTTACAGGGGTCCCAGCCAATAGTCCTATAATGAGTAGAAAGAAAAGATATTTTTCTTCCCTTACAATACCAATAAACAAAAATGGCGCCAGTTTTTTGGCTTTAATAGAAGAACAAATGGCCAAAAATAAAATAAATAATCAGTTGCATCTTTAGATGACAATCTACTTTGCTAATTTTTTGTTTTAATGGTCATCATCAGACAGAAAAAGAGAGTATTGCCAATACCATAAGAATGATCCTGTATCATTATGTCACGTCCTGTAGGCTCTAAAAACTGTTTTCTCTCCAAAGATAATCACTAACTTGATCTATAATATATTAGAATTCCTCTTTTATGAGCTTTCTATACATGAAATTGTGTAGTAGTATAGGAACAAAACGGTACAATAATTTTTCTTCACCAATTTCAAGATCCACAGCTGAATTCTCTAAACAAAAGACAGCTTAGCAAAAGAAAAGCATAATAAATTTATTGAACAAAGTTTTACATGATACAAGAGACTTCAAAAATGAAGATCTAAAGACCCAAGGAAAACTGAATGTTTTTATACTTAAGTTCGATGAAGAATTGATAGCCATGTAGAAATGTGATTAAACAAAAAAGAAATGATCTAATGATAATAAACTAGGGGGAAATTATCAAAGCCTGTTTCTTCAGATTCTTCTTGATCTCTCTGTGTAGTATTCTTTCCCCCAGCTCTGAAGTAGGACCTTTCTGGAATGAGGGTCTTAGAGTCTACTTTCAGAAGAGGTAGTTCAGAGAGTGACCTCTCTAGGTTTTATAGCTTGCTTTCTGGAAACTTGCTTTAGGGAAGCTAGTTTCTATGAACCACCTTGAAGAAGAAAAATTCTAGTTTCTATGATCTTCTTTGGGGGATAAACGGTGGATGAAGAAAAAAGATCAGGAGAAAGTCAGAGAGAACTTCTTGTTGCTGAGACTATTCTGATCTTTAGTTCAAATAATTCAGCATGTAAAAGTATAATAATTTGGGGTATTATGTCCTGAGCCACAATAGTAGGAGCATATGTTTGTGTCTCAGTCAATTTTGTGCTGCTATAATAGAATATTTGAGAATGGGCAATTTATAATAAACAAAACTTATTTTTTCACAATTCTGAAGGCTGGGAAGTCTAAGGTCAAGTTGCTGGCATCTTGCAAGGGCTTTCTTGCTGCATTATCACATGGCAGAAAGCAGAAGGGCAAAAAGGTAAAAGAGGACTGAACTTGCCCTTTTATGATGGCATTAATCCCATTTATGAGGGAAGAGCCTTCATGTCCTAATCACTTCTCAAAAGCCCCACCTCTTAATATGAGTACAATGGCAATTAAATTTCAACATGAGTTTTGAAGGGAAAATTATGCAAAGCATTATCAGTGTGTGTCTGCTCTTTTGCTCAATATTATGTTTTCTGAGATTCGTTTATGCTGGTAGATACAGCAGTCATTTATTAATTCTCTTTATTATATATAGTATTTGCTATGGTCTGAGTGTCCTTATAAAAAAGAAGCCAGAGACCTAGCTAGCCCCTTCTATCATGTGAGTATGCAGTGAGAAGGCACTGTTTATGAGAAATGGGTTTATATCTATGTATTTTTTCTCTCTTGCATATAGGTCATTTGCTTTTTCAAAATCTCTTCTCTCTGTGTTTAATCTTGAATGGTTTCTGTTGCTATGTCTCATGTTTACTAATCTTTTGCTCTATAATAACTAATATTTTATTAATCCTATCTGGTGTATTTTTATGTCATACATTATCATTTTTATTTCCATGTTTATTTTTTTCTTTTTAATGTCTTCTATTTCTCTACCTAAATTTTTGAACATACAAGATACACTTATAATAACTGTCTTAATGTTCTTATCTGGTAATTATATCGCCTGTGTTAGTTTTATGCAGTTTTCCATTGATTGATTATTCTAAAATGAGTCAATTCTCATATGGCTCACCTGCTTCTTTGCATAGTTTGAAATTTTTTATTGAATGCATACATTGTGAATTTTACCTTGTTGAATCATGGATATTTTTCTATTTCTGTAAATATTTTTAAGCTTTTTCTACTGGAATATAGTTACAGTACTTGAAAATAGTTGATGCCTTATGTCTTGCTTTTATAATTTGTTAGGTTGGCAGTAGTGCCCTGTGTAGGGCTAATTACTCTCCTGTACAAAGGCAAGATCTTTCTAACTTGTCCACTCAATATCCCATGAATTACAATTTTTTTAGTCTGACTTGCAGGAAACAACGCTATTCCCAGCCTTTTGTGAGTACTGTGCAATACTTTAATCTTTCTAAATGTTTCTTCCTTTGGTTTTGGGTACTTTCTTATCACAAACTATCAGATCTCTGATCAACATGCTTTTGAGTATTTAAGGGCTCTCTATAGATCTCTAGATGTCTGGGATTTCCTCTCTGTGAATCTCTCTCCTCTAGTATTCTGTCCTGTAAACTCTAGATATCTTGGTCTTTTTGGACCCTCAGCTCTCTCCCCAACTCAGGGAGTTTCCCATGTTCCCCCTGGATTGCTCATACATGTGTTTCAGCCAGGAAACTGTTCAAATAGTAACCTGGTGCAATCACAGGGTTCACCTCATTTGTTTCCCTTTTTAGAGGAATCAGCATCCTTCATTGCCTGATATCCAGTGTCTTAAAAACCATCATTTTATATATTTATTTCCCTTCTACTTAGTTGTTTCAGGTATGAAGGTAAATTCAGTCCCTGTTACTACATCTTGGCCAGAAGCAAAAGTGTTAATTTGCATTCTTTATTACTAGTAAGTTTGGATATCTTATATACCTGCTGACTGTAGTGTTTCTTATTATGTAAAATGGCAGTTTATGTGTTTTACTTATTTTTCTACTGTGGTAATTTGTTACTTCTCATTATTTTATATGTTTTAAGTATATTAAATCCATGCCTATCATATATGTTGTAAATATTTTATTCATTAGTTTTTTGCATTTAATTTTGATTTATTTCATTTTGTGATACAACATTTTTTGTTTTTACTTAATCAGCTGTATTATTCTCTTGATAATTTTTATTGATTCTTTAATCAATAAAATTAAACATTTTATTGATAAATTTTATTGATTCTGCACAAATATTACACATACTGCCTTATAAATATTTTATTATTTGTCTTAAAATCATAAGGAACTATGATAAAAGTAAGGAATCAGAATCTAGTTTTCTGAAAAGGCTACAGCCCAAAGCACTTTTGTGACTTTCTAAAATAAATGATTTTCATTTTTTCATATTAATTTACTATTATTTTCTAAATTTAAGGGCTGGGACTTAGATAAAATGGGCTGAAACAACCTAGATACCCACACAGCTATTGTTTCTAAGAAGGGTAGCACTGTCTTCCATACACCTACACCACAGCAAGGGAGCAGGCTAAAAGATCTTCCTTTAAGAATGGGCTTGGCAGACTTAGACTGAAGACTGAACTAAGGATCTCAATCTGGGATCACACTAACACCTGTGGAATAGTAGCAATGGTTCAGTGAATCGCTTCAAGTAAGAATCAGTGCATAGTTAAAAAGCGAAGTGAAAAATCAGGTTCTAATACAGATTCTTTAACTGTTATTTCCTAAAAACAACTTTTCATGCTCAGTCCCACTGACTATATTCTTCTTTCTTGCCCTAGATTCCACACATTCTTTTAACCACAGGTTTTCTCTTTAGAGATGTTCTTACTCATACCTACCCTCTCTGAGGGTAGCTTCAGAGCCCCTACCAATTTTAGGCATTTTATAATTAAAAGCTGCTAAGATACAGACAATAAGATATGTTCAGAAAAATGACTTGAGAGAATTTTCAAATTTGCATAATTGTTGTTGGTATGGTTCCTGGTCTATACCTTGATTTTCTGGTGTATCAGCTAGCTTTTGCCAAGAATGCTATGAATATAGCATTCTATAATTCAATGGCTTGAAACAACAAGAATTTCTCAGCTCATGAAACATTATGTTGGTAGGGCAATTTTTCTGATCACAGTTGGACTTCCTCATGCATCTATAATCAACTTCATGTTAGTTGGTCAGCTCTGATCTTTTATCTAGACTCTGTTGATCAGCTTATTTAGGTTAGGCCCAGTTGGTACAATTTAGTTATGTAGAAAAGAGAAGATTTTCCCTCTACACTCTGAGGATTTGGTAACTAAGCCTAGGAAATAAACTGACAACAGGTAGATTAACAGGAAAAAAGTATACAAATTTGTTATGTGCATAGGGTATCACCGGAAAGAAAAGTAAATACTCAATAAACCAGTGATATTTAAGACCTTATATACCCACTTCATAGAGGAAAGGGTAAAGTGGATATAGATGAGAAAAGAAAAATTGCTCAGAGCAGTCTGAGCTTTGTGAAGTTTACAGGCCCAGAGATATATGAGCATGGGACTTCAGTTGTGACCCACCCCATGCTTGCATTCCTGGGGACACTTATTTATACTCATTTTTTTCCTGATTAGCTGCCTCACCTATTATCTTTATGTTCCTGGAATTTGTGATTCAAAGAAACAATGTATAACCAATCAATAGCTTATATTATTTTAATGTAAATTCCTGATAAACAACTCAAGAACTGCTTCTTCTTTTGCTTTAAAAATTCACTTGTAGTCCGAGGTGGGTGGATCACCTAAGGTCAGAAGTTTGAGACCAGTCTGAACAAAATGGTGAAACATCATCTCTACTAAAATACAAAAATTAGCTGAGCGTGGTTGTAGGCACCTGTAATCTCAGCTACTTGGGAGGCTGAGGCAGGAGAATCATTTGAACCAGGAGGAGATGAAGGTTGTAATGAGTTGAGATCATGCCATTGCACTCCAGCCTGGGCTTGTTAGAGCAAAACTCCCTCTCAAAAAAAAAAAATGCACTTGTTACTGCTGCTAATCAAGTATATATTCAGGGCAACTTGAATCTGTGCTCTTGGGTTTCAGTCCTGAAGCTTGGCCCAAGTAAACTCTCTACTTATGTTAATTTTACCCATTTTCTTCCTTTTAGGTTAACATATCTAGTATAGTCAGTATGATTCAGAGTGATTCCCTGCAACCACCTGGTGTTTCTCTCTAAAAGCAGTGCTTGTTACCAGCACAAACTTTCTGTCTTCAGAAGTCTTATAGAGTGTACTGAGGGAGTTCTCCTGAAATTGAACCACCTCTCACTCTGATTGAAGGTCTAAACTTCATTTGGACTGTTTTTCAAACCCTTGTTTCTCATTAAGAGTGGGAGATTCAATCTCCATCTTTGGACAAGAGATTCAAGTAAAGAGCCCTGCAGAGAACTGCATTTTTTCTGCCTCTGTCTCAAGACCAGAAGTTTGGGTCAAGGTTTTTCTACCTCTGTCTTACAGCAGAGATTCGGGTAAAAAAAAAATAGCACTTAGGCACTGGTGGTTTCATTTTACATAGCACACTTTTAAGATTGCTGCTGCTTTCTATCACTTAAAACTTTAGACAGCCTTTCATTTGTGACCAATTCCTGTTAGTTCTTAACTACCAGATTGGGGAATTGCTATTCCAGATGGGAATAATATGAGGATCTGGGTCCCCACATGTTGAGCACTCTGCTGCCACCTGGCTGTTAGAAATAGTCTGAGACACAACACACTTAGCCCTCAAATGCATTCTCAGCCTTGCTCACTTTAGAAAAGTTTCTTAATTACAATAAATCAATTTTCTAAATCAGAGTGCTCTTTTTAGAAATACCAGCTGGGCCGGGCATGGTAGCTCATGCCTGTAATCCAAGCACTTTGGAGGCCAAGGCCGGTGGATTACCTGAAGTCGGGAGTTCAAGAAATACCAGCTGGATTTATGTAATAATGAGAGAGGATAAAGGAAAGAAACCCGGTCAGGCAGGCAGTTAGGGTGGGTCCTCTGTTGAATCCTTCCAAACAAAAGAACAGCCTGCAGGTACAGATAAGGGAACTTGCACAGCAGGGCTTTCCTAAGATATGCCCACAGCCACACAGATAAGAAAGGCTACACAGGGGACTTTCCCAGACATGCCTGCAATGGAAAATTCCATCCCCTGACACATGCACAGTAAAGGGAACAAAACAATATGGAGTAACTCAGAATAAGGGTCCACATGTACATTAGGAGGATAGGATAGAGCTGCCAGAAATTTGTGCCTGATGCAAATGAGATGCCAAGGCCTCATCACTTTCCTATAAAAGCTTTTCTATTCAACCACAAAAATGGCAACCCTTTTTTCAGGACCTCTCTCTGTTGCAGAGAACTGTTCTCTGTCTTTCTCCTATTAGATTTCTGCTCTAAACCTCTGTATCCTTGATTTCCTTGGCTATGAGACCAAGAATTCTGGGTTTCATCTTAGTCAATGAGGTCACTTCATTGCGGGGGCTCTCCCAAGACAGGTTCATTGAAAGAGTGAGTAATAGAAAGGAACTGCAACTCTTTACCTTCACTTTTGAGACCTTCTGCCCTTAATTTTAAAATCAAGCAAAAACACGGGTAATCTGTTGGCCATCTAGATGTGGTTAGCATGCACTGCAGGCCTAAAGACTCAGATGAAAGGCTTACCGGAGAGGACTTAGCTACTCCCCCAGTACCTTCAGGGTGTTGGGAATGTTGGCTCTATTCTGAACTGGTTTCCTTTTGCAGAGAGTCTAGCTGTCATGTGGGGCTGGAAGAGATCCTAAGACAACTGAAGTTTTCTAGCCAGGGCCTCACCCTGGTGTTACCCAAAGGCTTCTGGACTAACCTCAGCCCCTAATCACCTGGTGGGTGTTTTCATCAGGATCTCTAAGCTTTTCCTATAGCAATTTCCTCTTTTCCTTTCTATGGCCACTGTCTTCTATCACCTCTCTGCATGCAATGCTGTAGGAATTTGTATAGCCCAAGGAGATGATCCTGTTAGGCAGGATGAGAAAGTGCCATAGTAACTGGGAATATAGCTCAAGGGATTGCTGTTTTTGTTATTTTCTAGGAACAGGAGGCTATTTAGCCCCCAGTGAATGTCCATCTCTCCATTTTTCCCATGCACCAAGCCTACACTGCCTAGTTGAACTAGATAGTCTCTCTATGAGACAAACTAACCTTCTCTTATTAGGAGGCATGTTGTGGGAACAGCCTGCCATGCCTCAGATTGCTCTCTGCCCTTTATCTGGAGAACACACGAAAACAAAGCTACTGCCTGCTATTTCAAGGCTTACAGCATGACCTGGTGGAATGAGAATCCTTCCCCATGGGGAATCTTGTTGGGCCTTTGATGAAAACCTCTAGTTTTTCAATTCTTCTCCCTTTTGTGCCCTTGCACTAGAAACCAGGCTTTGTGCCCCTTCTGAGAATAGGAAAACTGTCTTCAACAGTGAGGAGAAAAATGTCTTTTGAAACCAAATTTTAACCTCAATACTGTCTCCATCAGCAGGAAGGCAGCTATTCAGTCCCTATATTTTTTTAAGATACCTATTTTGCATTCAATCAGAATGATATTTAAATAGAAAGAAGATTTTATGTCTGGAAGTCAACTGGAACCACTGTTTAAGAATAAATACTTTAGCTGGAGCCATAGTAACAGAATATAGAGCTCAGCCCAGAATATTTCCTCCATTAAGGGGCCTGGCCCAAATGCAACTGTTACACAGTCTCTTCCATCTATCAGGGAGCCACAAAGATTACACAAGTCAAGGAAATCAAAGGGAAATCACCAGTGAAGAACTGGGGTCTCACAGGTGAGTGTGACTATTTCTGCTGCCTAGCTCCTCCAGATCCATGGATGAGGGTTATCCCTGCATCCATGGGTGGCACCTAAGGCTGTCACTGGGACCCAAAGGAGTTGGGAGGGAAGAGGAGAAGAGGAACATGCCTTCTGCCTTTCTCTCTGGGTTACTCTAAAAGGAGAAAGAAAACTAAAGCACACCTTCTTCTCCCCTCTTTTTCCAGATGGTTAACAACACATCTTCAGTCTACACTCCCCTCGAGTGCAGCCTGGATCACTGGGACTCTGATCCCCCAGACTCTAAAAGAAAAAGTATCTCATATTCTGTTGCACTAGGCATGGCCATCCCACCAACTGCAGAACAAGGGGGTGTGGGAGCTAGTCTCCTCAGGGAAGTGCTAATTTCGATACAATCCAACAACTAGATCTTTTCTGAAGGTGAGAGGACAAATTATCTGAGGTCCTCTATGTACAAACCTTCCTAGCCTTGTGAGACAATCCAGATCTTTGTTAGCATTGTAAAATTAATCCTGTTCTCTTAGCAGTTATATCAGGCAAGCCCACAGGAGATAATTTCTTAAAGTCAAAGAAACAAGCCCCTGGGGAACCCCTGAATGCAACTTCCAGATGCCCCAGCCCTTCCTGCCTTCAATCCACATCAAATCCTCCAGTTCTATACCCAAACCCTCAGAGACTTTTCTATGGTATTTTTCCTTCCTTCTTTTATGGTTTGAAATGACTCCTATCTTTTCTTTTATAATGTCCCTCCAAATTGGGAAAAGTTAATTTTTTCAAACCTTAAAATGCTTGGCTTAGTGCTGAGCTCAGGGAAATTAAACCCAGAAGCTTGACATGCCAGCCAGAGGATAAAAGTTTTTGTTTTTATTTTTTTAACTAGTTGGGCTTTGGGCTTCTCTCTCACTGTGCAAACTGGTAAAAGGAATGGTAAGGACTACTTTTTATATTCTCTGTAAAGTTTTGATTAATGAAAAAAGATTTGTGAGGTTGATCTTAAGTTGTAGCCAATCTGGTATGCTTTGCATGTCTTTCTGTATAATTCTGTCAGAAAGAGGGGTACCTTAGAACAGAATGCGAGTCTAAAACTCCATAAGCCTGCTGTTCAAGCCAGCCCAGTAAACTGGTCAGTAACAAACTTTGCTGCAGGCCTTCATCTTGGTTTACATCCTTGGGAGAGTGACCCTATAACCATGTGGCAACACTTTGCTTCAGTCTCTGTCATTTTACAGTGGTGGCTTGAGTTCAACCCTGGCTTAAGGAATAAGTACCTTCAGGTTAATATCCATTTAACTTTTGCCATTTGCTTATTCTCTTCCCCTCCATAAACAATTTCTAGCTCTCTTTCTTAAATCTTCCTTTCTCCAAGTTGCCTTTAAAGGTTCTAGATTTTGTTAAAGTGTGGCTCTACAGTGGGTTCACTTTGTCCATTGCCTAAACATAGATGATTTATTGGGACAAGGGAATTGCAATGAAAAGGGGGTGATGCACATGGGGGATGGCTCTGCAGGAGACTGGAATTCTGTTGTTTCTCAGGTCAATCTCCCCAAGCATTTGGGTAGCAGAGTTTTTGAGGATGCTTCATGAGTGGGGAGAGGCTGGTGAGCCAGAATGCTAATTGGTGAGGTCAGAGACAAAATTGTAGGGAGTCGAGCCTGTCTTCTTGTGCTGAGTCAGTTCCTGGGTGTGGGCCACAAAATCAGATGTGCCAGTTTATCAGTCTGGGTGGTGCCAGCTAATCCATCAAGTGCAGAGTCTGCAAAATATCTCAAGTGCTGATCTTAGGAGCAATTTAGAGAAGGTCAGAATCTTGTGGCCTCCAGGTGCATGACTCCTAAACCATAGTTCCTAATCTTGTGGCTGGTTTCTTGGTCCTACAAAGGCTGTCTGTTCCGCAGGCAAGAAGGAGGTTTGTTTTGGGAAAGGGCTGGTATTGTCTTTGTTTTGGACTATAAATTATAAACCAAATTCCTCCCAGAGTTGGTTCAACCTATGTCCAGTAATGAACAAACACAGCTTGGAGGCTAGAAGTAAGATGGAATTGGTTGGGTCAGATCTCTTTCACTGTCTCAGTTATAATTTTGCAATGACAGTTTCAAAAGTTGCTTACAACTCCTTTGAAAATACCCTGTACATATGCTGTTAAGTCAAAATGTAATTGACTTCTGTTGGTTTCACCTGTGAGGTTTTTTTTTTAATAAAGTTCAAAAGCCAGAAATATTAAATGCTTAGTGTGGCTGAAGTTGGGTAACAAAGGATTTAAAAGGATTAACTTAAGGCACTCAGCTTAATTCAAATTGGATATCCAAGTTATAGGCATATTTAAAAGGCCTTTAGGTTTTTCTTATCTTGAATCTTGTTTGTCTAGAAAGGGTTTTTTCTTGGTTGACTTAATTCTTTTTCTTTATTTTTGCACACACAAGAGGCTCCAAGATGATTTCTGATGGCCTGGGACTTCTGGGAAAAACCGGAAAAGACACCATGGATTCCATTTTGGGAGAAACCTCTGTTTTCCTCATGGAACTCCAGGAATTAAAGGTGAATAGATTCTTCTGAAAACCTGTTTTTGTCCTAGAAACTACATGCTTTCCTAGCCCTGATCTTAAAAAGCCCCACCCAGAGACCAATAATCCAATTAGGAGATTGGCAAATGAAAAATCTTATAATGACTAAATCTTCTTCTGTTTGTATGTATAGTTATATATGTGCTGTGTGTGATGTCTATAAAAAGAGCTCTAATTGGTTGGCTTACAGAAAAATAAGCACTTAAATCAATTTTTTTAAAGAAAAGATAAAACCTGTAATGCCTTTTAGTTCACATGACTTTAATCTTTAAGAAATAAAAACAGATAATTGGTCAAATGCAAATGTCATCAAAATGTAAATAGGTGGTCTAAATCATGTAAGTCAGATACTAGTTCTGCTAAATGTTTTAAGTTGTAAACTGTCTGCTTTGCAACTTGGTAAGGCCTTAGGACATAAAAAATTAATCGTATCTCTAAGTATGCTGGAAAAGTCAGACTTTATCTGCACCTAGTACATATTTAAAGCAACTTATCATGTTTAACATTAAAGTTAAAAATTGCTAAGAGTTACCATTATAACATGTAAATGAGACTACTGAAAATAGATACACATGTAAGGTGTGCAAGAACAGTAAAATGTTTTTGTGGTAAAAGATTATAAAAAGGCATGGAGATTTAAATATTGCCTAGGAATAAAGAATTGTTTTGAAACCAATGTAAGGGCAAAATTTGGCTTTCTCTCACTTGTACAGAATCTTTATATAATGCAGATAAACTGCCAAGGAGAACAAAGAGAAAACATTAGACAAAGTGTTTGGAAAGCTAAGTCTTCCCTCTTAATGAGAAAAGGATTTTGTCATGTTTAAAAAATTTTAGTCATCATTTTGGCAAAATAAATAACTTATGGTAATCTGTAATTGTATTTTAAAATATCAAGTGTTTTGAGCCTTTAACCTTTAACAGCCTTCCAAAAATCAAACTTCAGTTTCACAATTGTTTTTCCTAACCCCTAGCTTTTGGATGCTAGAGAGCACCCCTGAAGCATCCAGAAGAGAGGTAAACAGGATTATTTAACATGTTTATGTATGTGGGATTGCCAGAATGATGTTTCATCTTCTTCAGTTTATATTTTAGTGAATAGCATTAATACATGTTTCAAAATTGTATGGGATGCCTAAAATTCTGATGTTTGAGTATATGATATCAATCATAATTAAGGCTATTATGTTAAGCTATTGTAAACAACAGAGGTAATCACATTTCTTTGTCAATTGTGTTTTTAACTGCAACTACCCTGGACGTTTCATCATTCACAGACAATTGTCTCATTTTAATCCTTTTCAAAAGATGGTTTATAATTGTTATAGGACTTTTACAAGTGCTGTAAAATGTAGGTTTCTGAAAATTTTGGAAATTGTGACATGAGATTTAAAAAAAGGTACAGGAATTATGAAGAGCTGAAATGTTCATGAATATCAAACAGGAGTTAACTGCATGGACTAAACTAATAGAAGTCTAAAGTAATTCTTTTTAACTTTTTGTTTAAAACATTGTTGATCCTTCTTTTGTTCTTCAGAATCAAGGAAACTTTTCTTTTAAGCTAATTACAGCTTTTAGCAATTGAGTAACATACATTCCTGTGAACCAAATTTTGAGAGTATTTGTTTCTGTCTGCCTGGTTCCTCTGGAATTTGGAAACTAGTTGTAAGTATTCTTAACTTATGGCAATATAGTTGTTTTCATCAGTGCACTAAGAATCAATTTTATTTAGCAAAAGGACACAATTGGAGAAACTGGTTGTTTTATCAAAGCTTTGACTAGAAGGGTGTGTTTTCCTTTAAGGAATCAAGCTTAACTTGCAGAGCCAACAAAACTCCTTGAGAAAACTGGACTCATAACTTGTCTGCCCAGTCCCATTACAGGGTTTCTGATCTGTGATGTGTCAAGAATGTCAATTTCTAACAGGCCCAGGAATCCAATGTTCTTGGGACCTCAAGAAGAGAGGAATTCACCCAACACAGGTATTTGAGGTTTCAAACCCATGGCTAGGCTTCATTTTAAAAAGTGCCATCTGAGATTCCTTGTAGAACAGAGTTCCAACAAAGCCAATTTTAAAAGCCTATTTAAAAATAATTATTCTTGCTGTACTTTATGCAAATAATCAGGCCAAGTATAAGACTAAAGTTTATTTTGCAAACAACTCAGTCCTATCATGATATGTTTTTAACAAAAATGAGGACTGGAGAGAGAAAAATTATGTTTCAAAACTTCTTACATGCTTGCCATTAAATTCTAATCTCATTAGTTGTTTTCAAGTTCTTGCCTATGTTTTAAACTAACCTTGCTTATTCCTGTAAACTAATCAGCAGTCTCTGGCTGCAGCTCAGAAAAAAATAAAAAGGATTGGTCATGTAAAAATCTGGATCAATATTCTAGTTTTGGGCAACAAGCCTGCAAATCCTGCCAGGTAATGGGAGTAAATAGGGTGCCTATAACATGGAGGTTTCTTTGTTTGGAAAAATAAACCTAAGGAAGTCAACCAAAGCCAAACCCATGCACCCAAATCTTAGCAGAGATAACTATAGGCACCAGTTAACTAAGCATGTTGACAACCTTGGGATTTTTAAGTTGTCTTTACCCCAACCTTGTTTTATTTTAATGCACGTCCTCTAATAATCCAAATTGTTTCTTCTTGCCTAAAGGCTATCAACTGTAAATGGTGATGCACATGAAACCACATATGGGCGTTCCTTCTTTCCAAGGATCATTAGACCAGCCCTAGGAGGAACCTTAGTGCTGTTCTCCTACACAACGTCCCTCTCCAACAGGAAGTAGGTAAAAGAATCATCATCCCATTCTTCCTAAAGGCAGTTAGGGTCTCCACTCCTGAGGGGGGAAATGAGAGAGGAGAAATGGAAAAAACTGGTCAGGCAGGCAGTTAGGGTCAGTCCTTGGTCGAATCCTTTCAAACAAAAGAAAAGCCTGCAGGCACAGATAGGGGGACTTGCACAGGGGTGCTGCCTAAGACATGCCCACAGCCACACAGATAAATAAGGCTACACAGCTGACTTGCCCATACATGCTCACAATGGAAAATTCAGTCCCCTGACACATACAAAGTAAGGGGCACAAAGCAATATGGAGTAATTCAAGGTGAGGGCCCACATGCACATTAAGAGGATGGAGTGGAGCCACCAGAAATTCATACCTGATGAAAATGAGATACCCAGCCTTCATCCGTTTCCTATAAAAGCCTTTACAGGCATTGGCCAGATGAGCTTGGCTCATGCCTGTCATCCCAGCATTTTGGGAGGCTGAGGCAGGTGGATGACTTGAGGTCAGGAGTACAAGACAAGCCTGGCCAAGATGGTGAAACCCCAGCACTACTAAAAATACAAAAAAAAAAAAAAATTAGCTGGGCATGGTGGTGTACACCTGTAATCCCAGTTACTTGGGAGGCTGAGGCAGGAGAATAGCTTGAACCCAGAGACGAAGGTTTCAGTGACCAAAGATAGTAGCATGACACTCCAGCTATATACATATATACATATATATTCAGATATATATATGTATATGTATGTATATATATATGGCATTCAACTGTAAAAATAATGGCAGCTCTTTTTCTAGAACCCTTCTCTGAAGCAGATAGCTGTTCTTTTTCTTTCTCCTATTAAATTTCTGCTCTAAACCTTACCCTTGGTGTCTCTGCATTCTTGATTTCCTTGCCCATGAGACCAAGAATTCTGGGTATCATCCCAGACCATGAGGGTGCTTTAATAATATTTATCTGGCATCCTCTTGTAAATGTCTAGGAAAGTGGACCCACCTAACCCAGGAAAGTCATGAGCAGCAGTAGCCAAAATAGGAATCTTTTGAAATGTCTAAAATAATTCATTTGCATGCAAAAAGGGATAAAACATCGGTTTTAGAACCAGATAAACTAAACGGGAGACCTACCTGATGTTTTTCCTGGCTGAAATCTCATAAGAAGAGATATTAAAAGATTATTTTGTAGGGCTCTGAGGTCAGAAGTCAGCTTAATTAAAAGCTCATATTTAATCCACTTTTTTTTTTTTAAAAAAAAAAAAGACCTTTCTGTGTTTTTGTTTTTTTCTTTTCCTTTTGGATCCTGTTACTGAACATTTTTTTCTAGTCAACTTAAACCCTTCTGTTTGCTTTCTATCTGGTTGGCATGGTATTTCCTTAGAAAAATGGAAAACTTATTTAGCCTTTTAGAAAGCTTAAAATCTCCCCAAGTTAACTCCTTTAAGACATGCTCTTCTATTTCGTTCCACTTCTGTTCCTCATTCCTTTTTCCATTTTTGATACAACACTAAGAAATCTAGAGAAGATGTCTAATAACTCAGACTCCTTAAAGAACACAGAAAAAGGCACCATTCACCCATTTTGGGGAGCTTCTGTCTTCCTGTGGAGTCTAAAGAGTCATGGACAGGCTATTTTTAGGTCTAAAACTCTTCAGTCCTTTCTATTGCATTGCTTGATATCTTTGGCTTTTGAGGGTACCAGAGATTACTTTGTATTGAGACAGCATTTGACTTTCATGTGTGTGATGACTGATGAGTCACTGCTGAAAGCCACAGTTTTGGAGGTAACTGACAGAAGTTGTTTATAATTAATGGTTATTATCACAGGGGGCTACTTGGTTTGTTGTGCATTTAGATAAGAAAGGCACAGTTTAAACACTTAGGGAACTGTCTTTGTAGTGAGATGCAATGCAGAAGCTTATATGGCCCAGTTTCATAGTGTTTCTGTTTTGGAAACACAGATTTAATGTAAAAGTAGGAATCTTCACTTTAAAACACCCAGATGCTCTGCCTTCCAGCTGTGTCTCTTTTCACATTTCAATATTAGGTCCCAGAAACTGCAAATCCTTTCTTTGCCCTATTCATGGAAGGGCTTCATCCTTAAATCATTAACAGAATAAAAAAACAAGCTAAGTTGAAAAGATCATCTAACTACTTTGGTTTCCAAAATATGATTTGCTGGCATTTCACTGGCTGTTTTGAAACTCTTTATAAAAGAACTAAAAATCTATAAAGGAACTCTCCACTTACAAGGATATTTTCTTGCACTCAAGCCACTAGAAACTTTTATAATGGGAAAGACATTGGCTTAAAGTTTATATAACAATTCTTACCTTTGTTTACATATATTTTCTGGTAATCTTGTCTTGACTTGCCCTTTTTGTATCAGCAAATAATGATGTTAGATCTAATTTCGGTGTTTTTGGGATATAAATTTTTCTTTAAGAGTCATGTCTTTAGAAATGCAAATTTAGGGTCCTCTACCTAACAGATGTTTCGGGTAATGGGACAGGGAATCCAAAGATTGTTACTCTAGGCCGGGCACGATGGCTCATGCCTGTAATCCCAGCACTTTGGGAGGCCGAAGTGGGCAGATCACTTGAGGCCAGGAATTTGAGCCTGGCCTATATGGCAAAACCCTGTTTTTACTAAAGATAAAATACAAAAGTTAGCCAGGTGCAGTGGTGCACACCTATGGTCCCACTTACTCAGAAAGCTGAGGCATGAGAATTGCTTGAGCCTTGGAGACGGAGGTTGCAGTGAACCAAGATCACACACTCCAGCTTGGGCAACAGAGCAGGACTCTGTCTCTAACAAAAAAAAACAAAAATGATTGATAGTCTAAAGGGGGTAGAAAAGAAATTATTCAAAAACTGGCAAATGAAGAATATTATAAAGCTATGAGATCTGCTTCTGTCTGTGTGTCTTTATAGCTATATGTTTAAATGTGTCATGCATATGTGATATTTCACTAACAAAATGTATGAAAGAGCTCTAATTAATTGGTTTAAAGAACCAACAAGCACTTAAATTCCATATTTAATCATAAAAATAGAAACTAACTCAAATGCCTTTTAGCTCACATGATGTGGGAACATCTTTGGTAAATAATACTAGTTTGTTGATTTAGTAAAAGTAGCTGTGTCTTCTTATCAGCAAAATACCTATGTGTTTAACTTTAGGGTTTCACAAGCTATAGAAATGATTAGCAAGGAAAAAACTTGAGATGATGGCTAGCTTTACTTAATGAACTACTCAAGCATAATATTTAAGAATAAATAAAATAAATAATTGTTAAGATAAAAGTTTATAAACAAGCTTTTAATAGTTTCAAAAATCTTTTCCAGAAACTTTATCTTAAATTCATGTTATGTTAAATTAAAGATAATTACAAAATATCTGAGTCATCAGACTCAGAAAATGAGACTAATGCCATGTGACATGTGAACAGGCATGTCACATGGTAGAAGCAGGAGCATGTGACAGAGAGTGGTGCAAGGAACTGCCACACAATTTTATATGACCAGATCTCATGAAAACTCATTATCATGAAGACAGCTCCAAGCCATGAAAGATCTGCTCTCATAATCCAAACACCTATCACTAGATCCAAACCTCCTGCACTGGGGATTACAATTCAACATCCAATTTGGGTGGGGGACAAATATGCAAACTATATCAAGAATATATAAGGAAAGTAAGATGTAAAGAAAGTTGAAAGGAGAGAGTATCTTCTTTCTTATACATGAGCGAGAACTTTGTGTGTTCAATATGACAAGTGAGAAGAAAAGCAAATTTTTTGTCATAAGGTGGGTTGTGTTAGGAACAAGCCATGCTGCCTCAGAAAACCCCCTCCACACAGGCTGACCCCATCCCCTCTGATTGCTCTGCAGCTGCATTCCCGAACCCTTACCTAGGCACTACACCAAGGCTGCCAGACGTGTGGCAATTAAGCAAAGCCTGATTACAGCCATCCAGGCAGCTCAAGGGAGGACAGGGAAAAATATGTTGATTATCCATACTTTTAAATTCCTGTTTGACACATATCTATAAAAAATTCTGATTTCTGTCTTTTTAAAAAAAAAAAAAAAAACTGCCTCCACAAAAGTCACAGGATGATGTATTGTAGGTCCGTTGCAAGTTAACAAACTATCTCTGTGCCTGTTACCTGAAACCCCCTTATGCCCCCCTCACCTCAGATAAACGGCTAGTTTTGTAAGCTCAGAGCGGCTGCCTCCTCTGAGCAGCCCAGCAGGTTAATAAACTTTCTTGCGTGACTTTGGATCTATTCTCCTTTCTCTCAGATACCCTTACAGGTTGTCAACATATATAAAAATAAAGGAAAAAACTAAAATCTTAAGCATGTTGCAGAAGGTTTGTGGAAGATTCATCATGTGAAAGAAAGTTTGTATATAATCAATTTGGCTAAAATTAAAAGGACATTGATATGACCTGGCTGTGTCCCCACCCAAATCTCATCTTGAATTGTAGCTCCCATAATCCCCACGTGTTGTGGGAGGGAGCCAGTGGGAGGCATTTGAATCATGGGGGCAGGTTTTTCCCATGCTGTTCTCATGATAGTCAATAAGTCTCACAAGATCTGATGGTTTTATAAAGGGCAGTTCCCCTGCACACACTCTTGCCTGCCAAGACATGCCTTTGCTCCTCCTTCACCTTCTGCCACGATGGTGAGGCCTCCGCAGCCATGTGGAACTGTGAGTCCATTAAATCTCTATTTCTTTATAAATTACACAGTCTTGGGTATTTCTTCACAGCAGTATGAAAATGGACTAATGCAGACATTATTTACTTTCTCTAAAAATTGAGCATTCATATAAAAATCATACTGATAGAGGGCCAGTGTCTGGGCCTGTGTCAAAATAACAGGGTTTTCTCAGAACATTGAGCTACTCTTTAACAGAAAATTGTAAGAGATTATAAAAGGTTTATGGAAATATTATTTCATAGGGTCAAAGCTGATAGAAATGGTACTGATGCAAAGGTAGAATCTGATTTTCTCTTTGGAAAAAAATTTTACATAATATTAATAGGAGAGAATAAGATTTTTGTTCACCTTCTGAGTAAATTGCAAAAAAATAAAAAAGATGAAAATAATTCTGTTGATCTAATGCTGTCTTTATTAGGTCTTTCAATTGTTTCAAAGCTGAGACTCCTCTCTATCAAATAATAAAGGCTTTTGCTTTTTGAAATTTTGAATTTTCACTTTGAATTAATGACCATTATTTTATAGTGACCTAGAATTCCATTTTGATCAAGTATTTTAAATCTTTCTTTTTTTTTTTTTTCTTTGTGTTGGTTAGATTATATCTGAAAGGGGTCAGAGAAGGAGAGGCTGCTTATCACTGAGTAGTCTTTTAGATTTAACCCCATATTAAAGCTAGAACTTTGTTCTCGGTGCATGCATCTCACACAATACTAGACAAGACTATAGTAGCTGGAAATGCAAACCCACCCTGAATAATTTTAATGTAAATATTAATCATTTTATGTCATCAAAAATGAACTTTTCGAGATACATGTTAAACTGATCAAAAAT
>CAUYQU010016711.1:0-13223 GCA_963574635.1 Cheracebus regulus | reverse complement strand
ATAATATAAGTGTAGCAAAGGGCAATGCAGATTCTTAAATGTTTTCATTATTAAATAAAATATATTACATTGAATTAATCAAACATTGAACTAAAATAAGTGCACATGCATATACATGTGTGTTTATTTATAATTAAAATGTCAACCTTTAGGAAAACAGAAAGGAAGAAAAAAAGGCCAAAGCAAAAACTAATACTTTTCAAAGTCCAGAGAATCAAAAATGAATCAAATATCTAATTTGGGGGTGAAAAGAAAATCACAACACATGAAATAAAATAAGAGAATTTGGGCAGTGGGGAAAGAGAAGGAACACCATCCATAAAACAATTCATTGATAAACCGGATTTTGTTAACATTTAAGACTTCTGCTTTCAAATGACACTGTGAAAAGAATGGAAAGACCAGCCATAAACTGGAAGAAAATCTTTGTGATGATCTGATGAGGGACTTGTATCTAGAATACATAAAAAATTTCAAAACCCAACAATGGAGACATCAGTGAAAATGCTGGAATAGGGAACCCCGAATCCATCTGCCTACAAAAGCAGTGAATGAACCAGCAGAAACGATCAGAACCAACTTTCTTAGAACTCTGCACACGAATCGAAGCTTGAGGCAACCAGGAAAGTGCATGATCAGGAAAACACAGCTGAATCTCAGTAAGGAAGCTTTGTGGCCTTTTCACTTTCCCTGGACCCATCCACCACTCGCCAGCTTGGTGAAGCCTTGAAGACAACAGCACACATTCCCAGCAACAGCAGAGGAGGGTTCAGACCTTAGGATGTGGCTGTGTTGCAGGAAAGGGTCTCGATCCAGACCCCCAGGGAAGGTTCTTGGATCTCATGCAAGAAAGAATTCATGGCGAGTCCACAGAATAAACTGAAGTCAAGTTTATTAGGAGCCCAGTCGGTCTCAGCCTCATTTTACCCAGCTCCTATTCAAGATGGAGTTGCTTTGGCTTAACATCTCTGACAATTGTTGTGGCTTCCAGATGGACAGCCTCAACGGGCTTGCCTTTCTTTCACAAAACTTGGAGCTCTTAGGAGTCTCCCTATGGGCATTTGTTGAAACACTTCAAGTCAAATGTATTAGTCACTGCTGTGTGGGGCAAGGGATAACAGTTGGGGCAAACAACAGATAAAGTATAAAGGTGGGGAGGAAAGACCGGGAGTTGAGATGCTTTGGAGGATACAGATTTTGAGGGTTTCTGCATATTCTTTGGAATCTAGAAGTCCAGGAGCGTACCCAGGAGTGTGCACAAGTTTAGAAAAGACCTGAAAAGAGTCCACGCTCTCACCTCTGGCTGACCTTCAGCTTCTGTGAAAACAGAAAATGGAGGCTAAGGCAGAGCTGAAAATTGCCTCAGTGTTGAAGGATGCCCCTAAACACATACAAAGCCCCTCTTTCAAAGACTGGGAGGTATTTTGCACACATGTCCTGTGTTTCGAGTGTTTAAGGAATCCTCTTGTCAATGAAATTTTACAGAAACTTATTCTGAGTCAAATATGAGTGACAGTGACCCATGACACAACCCTCCGGAGGTCCTGAGAATGTGTGCCTAAGGTGCTCATACGCCCAAGGTCAGTGGCCACTGCCATCACGCTGGCTGCAGCAAGAAGGCATAGCTGAGGCTGCACACCCCGTGTAGCTGCTGGGAGCCTTGCCCTCCTGGGTGGCTATAGCCACCCAAACTGCGGCTGTGAATCTGAGCCACCCTGTGCTCTTGGAGGGGCCAGGAGCAGGCAGGATCTGCCTGCCTGGGTACAGTAGGAGGGAGGGAGCCTTCCTGGACCCCTGAGGGTGCAGGCTGTAGAGATGCCCGGGTCATGTACCTTGGAGGGCGGCCACAGCTGCACCAGGGGAGCTCCTGCCCTGCCAACTTGAAGGATCAGGGACTCTGCTGTCCCTGGCCCCTGGCTGCTCTATGAAGTGGGAGGCCCATGGTCCCTGCAGACTCCGGTATCTGCTTCCATTGTCTGGCCTCTCTCTGCTCCCGGCACCTGTTCAGATCTCAGAGCAGGGTTGGGGCCAAGCCTGGGGGGCCATGAACGGCAGCAGGAGGAAGATTGATTCCTGGGTAGAGGGGGGCAAGTCCTCAGTAAGGCCCCACCTTCACCCAGGGAGGTCCTGTAGGCTGGAGGCTGGACTGCCAGTCCCCCAGACTAGAGTGGGGACCCATAGCACTTCTTCCAGGCCCACCCATGGCCACCCATGGACCAATCAGCATGTGTTTCCTCACCTCTGAGGTCCATAAAAACCCTGGGTTCAGCCAGAGTGGGGCAGAGAATGACTAGAGGACAAAGAAAGCAGAGAGACTATGGGAGGACCAGCTGCAGAGAGGACCTACCTTCTGTGCTGATAGTTGGAGATGATGGAATAACCAGAGGGTAGAGAGGAGCTACTGTCTCTGCTGAGGGCTGCAGAGATGACCTGCTGGCAGAGAGGAGCCATCCTCTCCAGGGCCTCTTCTCCGCTGAGAGCTGGAGACATTGGGATGACCAGTCTGCAGAGAGAAACTATCCCAGGGCCTCCTCTCTGCTGAGAACTGAGCACTCCACAGATGACCTGCCTAGATAGGAGCTGCCCTCTCCAGGGCCTCATCTCTGATGACAGCTGAGCACTTGAGGGCATGATGATCTGCCTACAGAGAGGAGTTACTCACTGTGGGTCTCCTCTGAGCTGTTGGAACGGTTAGCAAACTTCCTCGTCGTTTTGTTCGCCCTCCACTTGTCTGCATACCTCATTCTTCCTGGATGCAGGACAAGACCTTGGGCAAAGGCACCACGAGCCACAGAGGTTTCCAGGAAGAAAACTGACACCCCAAAGGTCCTATAACACTTGGTTTTATACATTTTAGGGAGGCATGAGACATCAATCAAATACTTTTGAGAAATACACTGGTTTGGTCCAGAGAGGCAGGACAATTCAAAGGGGGGCCATGGAGGTTTCCAGGCTATTGGTAAATTTAAACATTTTCTGGCTGACAATTGGTTCAGTTTGTCTAAAGACCTGGGATCAATAGAAAGAAAACTTCCAGTTTAAGATAAAAGATTGTGGAGACCAAGGTTCTTTTGAAGTCTCACAGGGGCTGCCCGTAGAGACAATAGATGACAAATATTTCCTATTCAGACCTTTACAAGGTGTTAGACTCTCGGTTAATCTCTTCAGGATTGGGAGGGCTTGGAAGAAAAAGATCTAGCTATGTTACCGGAGATTCTTTACAGATGCTAGTTTTTCTCCACAAAGGACAGCTTTGCGGGGCCATTTCAAAATGTGGCAAAGAAACATGTTTTGGGATAAAATATTTTTATTTTCTTCTTTGTCATGTAATGTTATACCAAAGTCAGATTGGAAAGTAAGTCACAATACATAGGCTTAAATAAAACCCATCTGATGAGAATTTATGGTTTGTAGGACATGACTCCCCAGATCCCTTAGATAGAAATATGGGCAAGATAAGAAAAAGCCAGAGCTTAGTCCTCACTCTGTGGAATCATTAGCTGAGAGTGAACTAACAGAAGAGAGATGTCAGTGGTTACATACAGCATAGAATAAGACTTCACAAAATTAGCTCAGAAAAGTCACTAAACAGACAAATACTCAAAATAAGCAGCAACAAAATAAACTAAAACAGAAAAAAAAAATAAGCAGCTATCAGTTGTTACTGATTGTTTTTGCCAGTTTATTCATTGCTTTTGTGGACAAATGGATTTTGGAGTTCCCTATTCCAAATCTGGGGAGGGAGGAGATTCTCATAGCTGCCACATTATAATATTCCAAATATCTACTTTTCAGCAAAACATTACAAGCCATGCAAAGAAATAAGAAAATATGACCCCTAGATGGCACAGGAAAAAAGATCAGCTGAACCTCTCTCTGAAGAATCAGAGACATTGATGGGGCTTACTAGACAAAGACTTTAATCAACTATTTAAAGTATGTTCAAAAAGCTAAAGGAAACAGTGGATGATAAAAACTTCAGCAGAATTCAATTTAAAGAAGTTAAATTGAGCAATGAGTGACTGGCAAATTGGGTGGTCCCCAGAATCACAGCAGATTCAAAGAGACTCCAGTGCAGCCACGTGGTGGAAGAAGATTTATAGACAAAAAGGGAAGTGACGTACAGAAATCAGAAGTGAGGTACAGAATGGCTCCATTGGTTACAACTTGGCATTTGTCTTATTTGAGCAGTTTGAACACTCACAGCATATGAGTGGTTAAAGTATGGCTGCTGGGATGGGCCAAGACTCAGCTATTGTTACCGATGTTAATTCCTAAGTTAAGTTTTCAATTTTGTCTACCTATTAAGCTAGGTTTCAGCTTGTTCACAGGGACTCACACATAGAAGTATGGAGTCCTTCTCTGGCCATATTTAGTTTGCTTTAACTTGGGCAAAGAAAGAAAATCAGAAGAATAATGTTTGAACAAATAGAGAATTTCAATAAAGAGAAATTATGAAAATTAACCAAACAGAACTTTTAGAGATGAAAACTAAAATAACTGAGATGAAAATTTCACTAGAGAGGTTCAATGGCAGATTCGAGCAGGCAGAAAAAGAGAATCAGTGACTTGAAGACAGGTCCATTGAGATTATTTAGTTTGAGAATCAGAAAGAAAAAGGGATAAAGAAAAATGAGCAAAGCTGGAGAGACCTGTGGGCCCTGGCAAGCCACTAATTGTGCATAATAGGAGACCCAGAAGGAGAGGAGAGTGAGGAAGGGACTGAGGATATCTGAAGAAATAATATCCAAAAAGTCACAAATGTGATGAATACACGACTCTACACATCCAAGAAGCAAGTGAGGTGAGCTCAGAGATCTTCACAAAGTTGTCAAAGGCTATAGAGTCTTGAACCCAGAGAGAGAAATGCCCCTTAGCCTGAGTGGTTCTGTGGTTTTGTCCCTTCTGACCACATGCTGGCTCTTTCTGTTGTGTTGAGTCATTTTATTTTTTATCAAGAGCTTATGATGTGGTCAATGTGGTCGGGCTATGCCAGTGAACAATGCTGATAGTAAAAACCCTGCCCTGTTCATGGGCTTATGTTCTATTGGAGGAAACAAATTATTTATCAAAAGGTGACTAAAATGATAATCTAGGAGAGGAAATTACTATGGGGAAAGAAATATGGCAGGGTCAGGGGTCCAAGGTGTGTGTGTCTGGGTATGTGTGCACGAACGGGTATGTGGATGATCACGGGCAGGTCGCAGTAGGTGCCCATGAGATAACATCTGTGCACAGACCTGAAAGAGGTGATGAACCAACCATCTAGGTGGGGGGAGGCGTCCGGGCAGAGGGGCTGTGCAGGTGAATGCCCACTGACCGAGAAGCAGCAGGGCCAGGGGCTAGAGAGCTTGTGAGAAGAAGAGAAGCAGGAAGGCCTTAGCGAGTGGACGGAGGCCACCGGCAGAGGACCCTGAAAGCCTTTACAAGGACTCCGCCTCGCCTTCGTGTGGGACAGGGATGATGCCTGAAGCAGAAGGTGGTGTGATCTGCTCACACATTCACGGATCCCTGGACTACATGCTAAGAAGGAGCTCTTGTGAGGGTAACTGCACGCCACTGGAATTCAGAACCAGGAGGTGACATCAGTTTCCAGGAATGTGCAGCATGGGGGTGTGGAGGGAGGGACGGTGTGGTTCTTCCAGCTCCAGAGGTGGAGCTGAGCACATGAGGGGTGTGGGGGAGGAGAGAAGTCAGGAAGGACTACCAGGGCTTGGCCCAAGTTCCCAGAAGAGGGATTTGTTATTGATGACGAGGGAAGTCTGGGTAGGGAGAACCTTTCGTGGGCGAAGAGTGCGGGATCAGCTTAGGTGGAATTTGGGATGTCCACCAGCCATCCCAGGGAGGGGAAGTCTGGGATGTGGGAACGTGAACTTGGGAAGTGTTCCGGAGTGCTCCCTCCCTGCTCCTCCCCGCTCAGGCCTCAGATGCCACCCCTCCTCCACATCCTCAGCCTCTGCCTGGGAGGAGGGGGAATGGCAGGGCAGAAGCTGACCCTGCCCCAGGGCCCTGAGTTGTGCTTACGCACCTTTTCCTCCAGACAATTCATGAAGACGGTGCAAACTCACCAGAAAGTTTAAAGAGCAGTGCAATGAACACACACAGACGCTTCAGTTCCTAAATCCACCAGTTGTTAATATCTTGACTCATTTACTTGACAGAAGAGCACCGTTTGCATAAAAGGTATTTTTTTCTAATTATACTCTGGGTGAAATTTCATCCCTCAGCCGAATTTAGTCATCTTTTTGAACTCCCGGTGAGTGCTTTTTGCTGAAACATTTCAAAGTGAGTTGCAGACACTATTACAGTTCACCCTGAAGACCTCAGCCTGTCTTTCCCAAGGATAGGCATGTTCTCCACGGACACAGCGTCAAGCCCAGGAAATGTCACATCAGCACGATAATGTCACTAACATACAGCCCATAGGCAAATTCATCCAGTTATTTCCAAAATATCATTTGAAATATCCTTCTATTTTTATTTTTATTTATTTTTTGAGACAGGGTCGCCCAGGCTGGAGTGCAGTGGTGCAATCACAGCTCACAGCAGCCTCCAACTCCCAGGCTCAAGGGCTCCTCCCACCTCAGCCTCCTGAGTAGCTGGGGCCACAGGTTGCACCAGCATGCATGGCTAATTTGCTAATTTTTTGTAGAGATGGGGGTCTCGCTATGTTGCCCAGGCTGGTCTCCAACTCCCGGCCTCGAGCAATCCTCCGGCCTCTGCCTCCGAAAGTTATTGTATGTTTTTAGGTCCAAGTAGTCATAGATCACATATTACACTGATTGTTATATCAGTTTATTCTCCTCTAATCTAAAACATGCCCCAACTTTGTGTGTGTGTGTGTGTGTGTTGTTTTGTTGTTCTTTGTTCTTTAAGCAGGAATCTCAATTTGTAGACTTTCAAACTTTCACTGAAAGGAATTAAAGAATGAACAAGTTTCACCAGCACTGAGCTGACCTTGAGGAATTGTGGCACAGGTATCCGGCAATGAGAGTGGCAGCTGGCCAGCCTGGGTGACCTCTAGGCCAGAGGGCAGGAGAGGCCACTGGGGTTGGGGAGGCTGGAGGTGGGGGAGGATGTCCTCGTCTAGTCTGCCAGCTCCTCAGGGAAGGCAGAGATGGGCTTGCCACCTTATAGAAATTTCTGATAGGCCTCAAATTACACAGTGGGAACTTCCTGAGTGCCTGGGAGACAGACGCCCTGGACCCACCCCATGCGGAACTCACAGAGGGTGTTTAGAAGACCAGACCATGACTCTGGGCCCCATGGCCAGCTGGAGCATAGGCAGCAGGTCTGACAGATGTCTTGGAGGATCCGAGTGGGCCGGGTATCACTGTGAGTATCCTCATCTTCACTTCTGGTCCCTGCGGGGACCAGGCCCAGAGGACCTGACTTGCAGCTAAGAAAGGTGGGCAAGGAAAGGGTGGCTTTGCCATGGCTGCCCCCGGCAGGCTCCCCGGGCAGCTGCTGGGCAAAGTATTTCCCATGGAAGCTATGTGGGAGAGAAAGGACGGGAGAGACCCAGGAGAGAGGCCAAGGGTGAGCTCTGGGTCCCCTGGGCTAAGATGGGGCTGCCATGGCCACCAGGAATGGAGGGTGTCTCTCTAAGCCCCTGGGAAGAGGAGAGGTACAAAGAGCTAGAACGTGACCCCAGGAGAGTGGAGGGTCTCCAGAAACCTCCAGGACTAGGCCAAGGAGGAGATGATCTCAGGAGAGAGGAGGGTCTCCAGACACTGCTGGACTGGACCGCCAAGGCAGCTGCAAGGTTCTACTGAGCGCTCCCGGCCTCCCCCCTGCCCTTCCCATCAGCCAAGCAAGCTGGGGTCAGGGAAGGAAGGTGGAGAAGGAAGGTGGAGAACTGAATCCACGATCAAGGGCAGAGCTTGGAGTTATGTCTCGGACTCAGCAGTCTCATGAATTGAGGCTAAGACACAGAAGTCAGTGACCTGCCCTGACGGTGGGGATTCAGGGCCGGCTGAGCCATCCTCCAGTGGCCAGTCAAGTACAAAGAGGACAGGAAGAGAACCTCCATTTTGTGCACTCCAGAGACTTGCTGAATGTCCTCCAGCAGTCTTGGGTATCACGGATAAAGTCTGATGCCCCCAGCCTTCATGGACTTGCCCTGACCTGCTGGCGTATCCCAGGATGGCGTCCTCCTAGGACAGTGCCTGCCTTGCTTCCCATTCCATCCCTAGCACCAAGGGCTGTTCCTTTAACATAGCAGGTGCTCCGTAAACATGCATTGAGTTTATAGACACATAAATGTGTCTCTCATTCATCGCAGCATTTCAGCCTGGGTTGTTGGGCGTGAGGCTCTGTTTATGTTCATATTTCTTGAGGCACTGCTGATGGGGAAGTTGGATTTATTCTTCAGGATGGGATTCTTAGCCGCCCTGGCTGGTGTGCAACTTTTCCTCAGACGTAGGGATTTCTATGCCTCGGGGGACAGCAACCATGGCCTTTTACTTTCTGAAAATCTGTTAGTCACCATAGCCATGAGTTATAATAAATGCTTCTTACAGTTTAGACAGGGAGCATCTCTTCAGGAAATCTGCTCCGGGTGACAGCTGCGATTCACAGTTAATTTGCGTCTCTGCCACATTCACATCTAAAGATCTTTGAGTTTTTTTTTATCTAATACGTGGCATTTCTTCTAAGTGAGATTATGGCTCACCCTCATGGAGAGCGACACTTGGTATCCTCGTTAAGACCAACAGCACACTTAGAAACAAAATGGACTGAGCTTTGAAAAAGAGATAAGATGTATCTGGATTGAGTTAAACGTGTACCTCCAAAATTCACGTCCTCCCAGAAGCTCAGAATGTGAGCTTATTTAGAAAACGGGGTTGGACATGGGAGGCTGGGGCAGGAGGATCCCTCGAAGCCAGGAATTTGAGACCAACCTGGACAACATAGAAAGACCCCATCTCTACAAAAAATTTAAAAATTGGCTGGGCTTGGCCGTGTGCACCTGAAACCGTGCTCTGCAGAGGAAATGTCAGAGCCGTGTCAGAATAGGGATTAACGAAGTGAAGGGGTTGGGCAGGAACAGAGCTCCAGTGGGCAGCCATACTTGTGAAGGGGCAGAGGGCTTTGGAGGCTCCGGAAGGCCAGAGGGCTTCTACAGCTCCCGCTGCCCTCCAGGGCAATTCCAGACCTCTGGTTCCACGTTTAAGGGGGGGTGTCGTAAACGTGTTGGTGTGCAGGGTATAGAACTTGTGTCCTGCTCATTCGGAATGAACATACTGGAGAAGAACCCAGTTACCTGGCAGGAAGTTGTGAAGTGCCAGGACTAAGCCAGGTCCTGGGGAGGCAGAAGGGGGAGACTCACAGGGTCCCCATGGCCTGGGCTCTGGGCCTGGCTGGACACCCAGGACAAGGCGCCTGCTTCTCTGCTGGGGCCGCCCTGCACCTGGACGCTGGTCCTTGCTTTTCCCTGGCTGTCCTCTAGATGGGGAAAGTGAACCAGGCATGAGCAGGTGTCCTGGGAGCCTGAGCTCACCTGGGAACCTCCAGGTCCCTCCAGTTCACAGGACAGCCAGAACCTGGGACCCACAGAGACAGGCAGGGCAGGTGCTCTGGGAAGGGGCTGGCTGGCCGGAGCCTCCCACGGTAGCCAAGCTAGGCCCCTGGCCTGGGCAACCTAGACTAGGGGTATGGGTGATATGGGCCAGCAGACACCATCACGCCCAGACCCCACACAGCAGCCTCCCTGGGGGATCTCCTAATTCTTCTCCCAATTCTCCCAGGGGCTACTTCAGGACCAGCTGCGAGGGCAGAGCAAATGCCTCCTCTTCTGGAGGATGCCCTCTCATCAGGCGGCTGGCCACAAGCCTCTTCTTCCAAATGCAGGCACTCTTCCCAGGCCTTGGAAAGGGTCAGGCAGAGGCCTCTGCACAGGAAGACGTCCACATCCCTCACACACAGGGGCTTGAGCTCTGCTCCTCAGACAACTGTGTGGTCTGGGCCGATCCGTCTTCCTCAGCCCCCTCAGGCCCACCTGGGCAGGCAGAGGCTTCCAGAGACTTCTCTTGTCACCTGCCCTGGTGAAGGCCTTCCTGGGGGACAGTGGCTAGGAGTTCTGTGGATTGGATGGGCTGCAGGCGAGGTGTGCTGAGGGTGTTGGGGGCCCCCCCCAGGAGATGGGAAAGGGCTGAGCAGTGAGTCCTAAAAGGGCAGCCTGGGATCCCCTGTGTCCACACCCCCTGGGTATCTGGCTAAAGGCCTCTGCTCCCCACCTCTGTCCTTGGGCTTGGGGACCTGGCCTGGGAATCTGCATATGGAACTCACTCCCAGGTGAGGACGGCGCAGGTACCTCTGGGGAGCTCCCTGGGAGATCTGGGAACTCTGCCCTTCTGAGAAGTGGCCTCTGGCCGGGTGGTGTCCTCTGTGTCCACAGTAGGCTTGTGCAGCCGGGCTGGGCTGTGGGCTGTGGGCTGGGGTGGGCCGTGTCCTCTGTGTCCAGAGCAGGCTTCTGTAGCTGGGCTGGGCTGTGTCCCCTACCCAAACCCGCCGGAAGCCTATTCTTCACCTCTTGTCCTGTGGCCCCGAAGGGCGTAGCCACACAGGAGTCCCATTCATATATTTATTTCTTTATTCATTTACTTTAATTCAGAGAAAAGTGGTGCCCACCTTCAGCCCCATGGTTTCTGGCAGGTGCACGGCCATGACGGCTCAGGGGTGGGGGTTCCAGGGCCAGGCAGGAGCCCCCTTGTGAGCCAGCCCCATCCTGACTCTGTCCTACAAAGTGAAATCACAGGTTTTCCCCCGGTTTTTAAAAAATCATGTTTGAATTTCAACCCCCACGTTTCTCACTGGCCGCTCTGGCAAGACGCTGTCCCACTTGCAGACAAAGCGGCAGCTTAGCGCTCCATGGGACACAGCCCACACGGAGGGAAACTCAGCTGAATGCCCTTTTCCTTCATTTTGTTCAAGACCCCTCAGCCCTCGGTCTCGTCCCCCTGCCCGCTCTGCACCACCTGATTCTGTGGACGTTCTGGGAGGGTTTGTGCCTCGATGGCTGTGTGTGCGGTGTGGGTGTCACGGGTAGGTGGGAAGAGGGGGGCTGTCAGGGCGGGTCTACATGCAGGCACTGTACTTATTGAGCTCCAGAAAGTTGCCCCACTGTCTAGGCCCCAGTTTACGCAGCTGTGAGGTGGCACACAGGGCCGCAATTCCGACCTGATAACTGGAAGAGCAAAGTGAATTGGGTGAACTTGGGCCTCACTGTGGGCACCCACGGGGGCTGCCGTGGGGCCAGGCGACCCCTCCCTGGGAGGCCGTCAGCTCTGACCCAGCTGGTGGTGTCAAACTGCATCTGAATGTGTATGAAACCAGTGAATAGTGCTTGAAAAAGTCTGAAATGCCACCGCACCAGTGGATAGTGTTTAAAAAGTCTGAAATGGCACCGCACTCATGAAACCTAGCAGGCCCGGCCCCTCCGGCCCATTGCAAAGACCTGGAGAAAATCACCTTCTTTGTTTTGCTGGGCGTGTTTTGTTTACCTCTGTTTCCAAATAACAGGCTCATGTCACAGCTCCCCATCCTCCCCACCCCAAACACTCCCTTCCCCAATACGGTGACATTGACTTTTTCTTCTCTATGGAAAAATAACATTGGGTGTTCCTATTATGAAGCGTCTGTGGCAGCACTCACAGCTCAGCCATGGCCTCCCAGTCATTCAGGAGCCTCGCCTCGTCCCCTGGCTTGTTCTTCT
Source organism: Cheracebus regulus (assembly GCA_963574635.1). Lineage (NCBI taxonomy): Eukaryota > Metazoa > Chordata > Mammalia > Primates > Pitheciidae > Cheracebus > Cheracebus regulus. The sequence continues at coordinate 1,507 of CAUYQU010016711.1, read as the reverse complement.
GGGCCGGTGCCTGCCCCTCTCTGCAGGGTCCTCCCGCTCCTGTCTCCGTGTCCCCCTCAGGGGTCCTCTTGTCAGCACCCCGGGGCCTCTGCTGCCCCACTGTGCCTGGTTCTTCCATCTCCCCGATTCTCATCCTGGTTTCAGGTGCGTGGGCCACGAGCCATGTCCAGATCCTGTGTGTGAAATGTGACTTCATCCCCTTACCCCAGCGCTTCTGCGGGGAGAGATGGCACTGCCCCACAGCCCCAGCCCTGCCGTGGGGTAGGCAGAGGTGCTCCGGTTCTGGAGCCGAAACCACGCTCTCCTTGCCTGCTGGCAGCCTGGGAACCTCCCACCCCTGGGCACTGAGGTTCCTTCGGGCCTCTGGGCCTTTCTGCTGACCTTTATTTTATTCTGCTAGAAACCAGGACTATTTATTTATTTGGAAATATTAGTTTTTTCATTTTTTTGGAGACCCAGTCATTCTGTCACCCAGGCTGGAATGCAGTGGTGCAATCATAGCTCATGGCAGCCTCGACCTCCTGGGCTCAAGTGATCCTCCTGCTTTACCCTCTGGAGCAGCTGGGACTGCAGGTATGCCACTGTGTCTGGCTAATTTTTATAATTTTTGTAGAGATGGGGTCTCACTGTGTTGCCCAGGCTGGCCTCGAACTCCTGGGCTCAAGTAATCCTCCTGCCTCGGCCTCCCAAAGTGCTGGGATTACAGGTGTGAGCCACCGCACCCACCCTGGGATGATTTCATCTGGAAGTTCATGTCCTTCAGCTCAGGTCAACCATCTTTTTCCATTTCCTCACTTCCACTTCTCTGCCGTGGGTCCCTGCTGGCCAGCACTGGGCTTGCTGCACGGGCCTCAGTGGTTTTGTTTTCTGATCTCCCTTGCTGTTCTCTGGCAGCTTCCTCAATCTCGTCTCCTCCTCCTTCTGTCGATGCTTCATCTGCCTGTGCTCTGCCTGCCCTGGCACAAGAGCCCGTCCTGTTCCCTGGACCTCACGTTGTCCCCAGCTGCCCCACGCCTTCCTGGTTAGTCCACTGTCTGCTGCCTCTGCATCTCTGCTCTCAGCACAGTCTCCATGCTGTGTGTTTCCCTGTGCTTTTGTGTCTCTCATGCCAAAGGCTCTCATGTGAGTGATGGTTCTTGTGTGTCCTTCCATAGTGGACAGCAAGGACCATGTGTGCTGTCTGGACCATCAGCCTCACCCTTGCTGCCCCTCTACCCACCCAGACTCCAGCTGTGATGAGCTGGCGTGGGCCTCATGGGAGCCCTCCTCCCCTCAACGTGGCTCCATGCTCTGGCTCCATGCTGGTGGTGCCATGTTTTACACCCAGCCCCGCTGTCATCTGGTGCCTGCTGGACTTGACCCCTGGGACACCACATGCCTCTCCCCTGCCCTTCCTTGGTCTTTCCCCAAGGACCCACAGTGAAGGGCGCCCCATGCCTTGGGCTGAGGTCAGATCCTGGAGGTCACACTTTCTCCTTCTCTTCTCCCCACCTTCAGTCCAGCAGCA